>JBBPJS010000097.1:0-24989 GCA_038088835.1 Singerocomus rubriflavus
TACTTCCCACGCGGGAGGGAGGGGAGTGGAGTGGAGTAGAGTGCGGGTTAGAGCGCATCCTTCATGACATTGCTGGTTGCTCTCCGCTGCGTCCGCGCCTCCCGTCCGCGTCGTGGGGTCACTATTCTCCATCTTGTTTTCGTCTTTGCATTCGCCATAGCGTTGTGGACTCTCTATGAGAACTCTCTGAGCCACAGCGAGACGCGCTTCCCACAGGAGTACATCTCCTTTTGGCCGCCAGAGACCCCTGAAATCTGGGCTAGCAGGGCAGTCCAAGTGAAGAGTGCGTTCCTGCATGCATACCATGGCTACGAGCACCATGCATTCCCCCATGATGAACTCTGTCCCGTCTCAAACACGAGCATCGACAAGTAAGCCTTCCCCCCCCACCAACGGCTTCACGTTGACTCGAGGGTTGACAGCTTCAATGGCTGGGGTGTCACTGCCGTCGATTCCCTTGATACAATGCTCCTCATGGGCCTACAGGACGAATACATGCGTGCCATCCCAATGATCAGGGCCACCAACTTTTCTTTACCTGCTGTACGTGATCTCCGGGTGTGTATGCCACACGACTGACTGCCACAGAACACTGATGTACCTTTCTTCGAAACGGTCATTCGCTATCTGGGTGGCCTCTTATCTGCTTATGCACTGTCCAAGGACGTCATTTTGCGAGACAAGGCAGACGAACTCGCAACCAAGCTTTCACCCGCTTTCAATACATCCAGTGGGTTTCCCCGATATGCGGTGGACACTTACAAGTATGCCAAGTTCATATCCACTGTCAGGTGCTTGATATTGATATTCATGTTCTTTCTAGTTCTGGTAGAAACACTAGATCACAATCGAGTCCCAGCCCACTCGCCGAAATTGCTTCTTTCCAAATGGAATACGCATACCTAGGTAAGATTACAGGAAAGAAAATGCACGTCGATCGTGTTAGTGC
The DNA here is from genome assembly GCA_038088835.1 of Singerocomus rubriflavus. Lineage (NCBI taxonomy): Eukaryota > Fungi > Basidiomycota > Agaricomycetes > Boletales > Boletaceae > Singerocomus > Singerocomus rubriflavus. The sequence goes on from JBBPJS010000097.1 coordinate 950, forward strand.
CATACTATTACCTCTTCTCTCCACGGACGACTCTGATAGTATTTTCATTAGGCTACAAAAGTCACCAAGCTTTTCCATAATACCGACCTCAGCTCATCAGGAGGCATGTACCCGTCTTATTGGAATCTATATGACGGAAACCCGTCAAATCGTGCGTGGTCCAAATCGAGACACGATCCAAGGGCTCACCTAGGTTCACTCCCACAGACCGTCTATCTGTTGGAGCTGGTGCTGACAGTGCTCACGAATATACCCTCAAGCAGTTTTTACTCACTGGACGATCAGATAAGGCTAATCTTGAGATGTGTAGGCTGCCTCCTCTGCGGTCCATGTACAGATCCTCACAGAACTTCCTCAGATCTGAGATTTATCACGCACGTCATCAACAATCTCCTTTATGTTTCACCTCAGCGTCAGCTGCTCTACGTTACTGACTCGACAACCAATGGGAACAGGACCGCAACATCGCACTCATTCGAACACTTGTCTTGTTTCCTCCCTGGTCTTCTGGCACTAGGAGTGCACCTCCTTCCTTTGAATAACCTTGAGGCTATCGGAATCAATATTACACAACTCGGTGATAACCTCCCTCTGAAACAGCGTCAAGAATTCGATGCCCTCTCAGAATTTGACCTTGCAGACCTTCACCTCTGGGCCGCTGAGGGTATTGCACAAATGTGTTATCTCTCATATGCGGACCAGCCCTCGGGCCTGGGACCAGACATCGTTTCCATGCGTATTGGTAAGTCTGGTGAAATTAGGTGGATCGATGCGATGCAAGAGTGGAGAACAAGCGGCCAGTTAGGTTCACCACCCGGTGTGGGTGACAAGCGCCCGTGGGTTGGAAATCCGAGGACGAAGACCTGGAAAGATAGGCAAGTTGATGCTATCACAAGGGATTATGGCATCAAGAATACGGCTTATCATTTGCGACCTGAGGTATGATTTATGTTGCCCCTATTTCATTGTGCTAATAAGATTGTTCTTTGTAGGCCGTCGAGTCGTTTTACATCTTATGGCGGACGACCGGTGATGTCAAATGGCGGCATAGAGGCTGGAGCGTCTTCCAGGCAATTGAGCGTAACGCCAAAACGCCATCAGGATATGCCAGTGTAGACAGAGTCCAGAATGCGGATCCCATCCTACATGATGCAATGCCGAGGTCAGTGAGTTCAAGATCAGCTGGACTAGATGACCACCTCATCGTCTGATGTCAGCTATTTCCTGGCCGAGACACTCAAATATCTCTATCTCTTGTTTTTGGACGATGAAATTATTCCGCTAGAAAAATGGGTCTTTAACACCGAGGCCCACCCACTTCCCGTATTCGCTTGGACCGAATCGGAGGAGTTACACTACAGCATTACATAGATACATGTGGACTTGGAAGTCACCGCATCATTAGAATCACTATAAATATTTGCGCTTGAAGATAATCTTGTCTCTCGAGGTATGCACATCCGTGATACTTTGTGTTATCCTCATCTTGTGCCGACGGGCCGAGGCCAGCCGGCGCGCTCGGCTCGGAGGCGTATATGAAGGTGGGTTGACAATGGTACTGGGCGGGGTATACTACATAAGGTAATTCTTCAGCAGAGGCTTATCGTTGGCTCCGACCGCCATGGCAAGCCTCAGGCAAGGCGAATTTGTGGGATCTTTGGACTGTGGAACAACGTGAGCTTGCTGCTTGGATGCAATGACCAGGCTCGTGATACCCTCGGACCGTGATGCTGACTCTATTGTTGTGTGTTCTTGTAGCTCAGTCAGGTTTATCATTTTTGATCGATATGCGAACATCGTTGCACAATCTCAGCTTGAGTTTCCTCAGTATTATCCCAATCCAGGGTGAGTTCCGCTGTCTGATGTCCGATACGAGGTTTTAGACCAGATAAGATGGCACGAGCATGATGCCGATGAAATACAAGTGCATTCGGAAGCATGTATTGCCCGCGCCTGTGAGAACTTGGAGAACAATGGCTGGACCAAAGAAAGCATCAAAGTGATAGGTTTGTACAGTGCATTGTCCCATATTTGTCGCCTTCATGTCAAGTACATTTTCAAAGGGATCACTAACCAACGAGAAACAACCGTTGCGTGGAGCCGTAGGACCGGCAAGCCATTGTGCAAGGCTATTGTATGGACCGATTCAAGGACGAAAGACATGGTGGCCCATTACGAACGTGTGCTCGCAGATACCGGGCTTGAAGTTGCAGAAGGTCAATTCAAGAAAGGAGACGAGGGTGTCAATGCCTTGCGAGATATGTGAGATCGACAGTTTTACTCCCCTTCTGCGATTCCTCTCACTGATGCCACTTGGCCAGAACCGGGTTGAAACTCTCTACGTATTTCTCGGCTATCAAATTGCGATGGATGATCGACAACTACCCGGAGGTCGCAGAGGCTCATACAGAAGACAACTTACTATTCGGTACGGTGGAATCCTGGGTTGCATACGTAGGTGATGAGACATCTCTTTCAGAATTGTGAATGACGAGTGAACTGTTACAGAACCTCACAGGAGGGGCAACTGGAGGCGTTCATGTTGGGGATGTAACGAATGCGTCGCGAACCCTCCTCATGAACCTCCATACGTTGAAATGGGATGACCGGCTGCTCAAGTTTTTCGGTTTTCGGTCATCTATTCTCCCAAAGCTTGTCTCTTCCTCGGAAATCTATGGTCGAATTGCACGAGGGCCATTAGGAGGAATACCCATTGGTGGCCTGGTGGGTGATCAACAAGGCGCACTCGTCGGAAACAAGTGCTTGAAGGAAGGGGAAGCCAAATGCACTTATGGAACCGGTGCATTTTTGCTATTTTGCACTGGTGGAGAAATTGTTCAGAGCAGCCATGGGCTGTTGAGCACCGTAACTGCCACACTTGTGAATTTCACTTTAGTACTGAGTTTTGGCTAGGTTGCATATCAACCTGGTCCTGGCACCGCTCCCGTGTATGCCTTGGAGGGTAGTGGTAAGTAGACGATTATCTTAAGGCCTGTTGTCCTCTTGATTGAAGCATTGGCGGTGTAGTGGGTGTTGCAGGAAGCGCCGTCAAATGGTTTGCGTTGTAATTTCATGTGTAAAACACGGGCTGAACTACCTTCAGGCTGCGAGATTCCTTGGGATTCATCAAGTCCGCGAGCGAGATTAACGTTCTGGCAGGATCTATTCCTGATTCTGGCGGTGTATATTTCGTGACAGCATTTTCTGGTTTGCTAGCACCTTATTGGGACCCTGGAGCTGCCGGGTTAATGATTGGTATGGCACTGCTCCCTTCCTATTGGGTTCAATATTCGAAGAGCTGATTGCCAATGATATTAGGGTTATCATCGTATACCACCCCCGCCCATATTGCGCGTGCAGCAATAGAAGCCAATGGCTTTCAAACAAGAGCCATCCTCGAGAGCATGAAGCTGGACTCTAAGACTGACCTCAAATACCTCAAAGTTGATGGAGGAATGACCAACGGAGATGTCTGTATGGAGATCTTGGCAGATATTGGGGGCTTCGACGTCATTCGGCCTGAGATGAGGGAGTGAGTATCTGTATCCCACAGCCAAGTCGACTGAATGCTGAGTATGGTGACTGGCAGGTCAACGGCGCTGGGATCTGCCCTGCTGGCTGGTGCTGCCATTGGCCTATTCGGATGGGATTTATCGAGACCAGAGTCACTCGGCGAGGTCAACATCAAGGGGAGTAAAAAGTTCACACCCCATACTTTGTCGATTCAAAGGGACAAGGCTTGGATCGCGTGGCAGCGTGCCGTCGAACGGTCTAAAGGGTGGGAGGAAGGAGTAGCAACCTGAGTATTATTCATACAGGAATATACCAGAGATCGTTCATGAGTATCGACGTACGACATTTTGGAGCAAGTAACCGAGATATGTATAAGTTGTGTGTGTCATCTAAATATCTTCAGAGGATCTGATTTTTTCTTGTTTCTATTGCTTGTTCCACCTCTCCCTTCGCCTCGTCCACGACGACGAGTAGACGATTTTCTAAAAGGCACGAAACCAACCTTCGGCTTGGATGGATTCTGTGCGACGGTGTCTGTTTCTTGGGCTCCAGCAACTGGTACTATGCAAGGTAAAAGGTACTTTGGCACATGCTTCATGTGGGCCTGGACTCTCATGGGATGCAATGGCCTATCATGTCGAAGGTATTCAAGATCTAATGGGTTATCCTCAAAGTGTGCCTACACACAGTGAGCGATTGAGGTGTAGAAGAATAAAACAGTTATATGCACCTTTAACTTCTCGGAGTTGAGAATCTCGGTTTTCAACTCTTTTATTCGTGCCTCCTTGATACTACTTCGGGTCACAGAGCGCAGGGCATCCTCCATCCTGTACCTGAATGCTTCGACCTGTTGCATGTCAAATTTATATTCTTTGATCGTGTTTCCTCTGCTAAGTTGCTCTCTCTCGATCTTCACGAACACTGACTCGTCTTCTTTGGAACTCTCAAGGGAACCGACGACCTTGTTTTTTCCCCACTCTTCCGCGGGTACCACGAATGATAGAGACATTCCTGTGCGACCTGCGCGAGCTGTCCGCCCAACACGATGCGTATATGACCTGGAAGACGATGGTAGATCAAAGTTCACGACACATGTGACGTCCACAAAGTCAACGCCACGAGTAACACCATACTCTCTGTCCGACGTTTTCTTTCTTTTGCGCCCGTGAGACTTGGATGGCCCTGCTTGTGGTGATGGGGATCGCTCACGTTTCTGAGTTGCGATACTTGGCGCAGACGGTCTCTCTGTCGGAATTGTGTAATGGTTTCTATGGGTGAACAAGGACGATTACGGACCGTTGCCCTCTGGAACAGAGTAGCTGTCTCGCAGCCCTTGTTCATCCCCTTGTTCATCCTCACTGTCTTTCTCTGTTCGTCCACTACTCTCGTCTGTAGCGATGATGTAGTCGTAAACGCCTTTGTTAAATTCTTGAACAGTGTGGTATCTATAAGGGAGATGAACTGAAGTACACAAAATCGAGAGAATGGTACCCGCCTGGAGTTTAACGGGAGTTCAGAATTAAGGACGCAGCTCTTAATCGAAAATTGTTCCAAGAAGAGCTTGAGACGGTAACAACGGTTTACGTCGTTCACAAAAAGTATGCATTTGCCTTTAATAAGACGGAGTTTGAGGATTACGTAGGTGAGGAGAAACTTGTCAACTTCAGGGCATCTTCGGCTGCCGTATAAGTGGGAATGTAGCACTGGACGAATGTTTAGCATACCGTACAAAGTACTGAGTCAACAGGGGTACATCTTCGTCGCTCCCTTCTAGTTTCAATATAACCTAAGAAAGAGAAGCTGTGGAGAAGTTTCAGAAAGAACGATAGGAAGAACGTACAGGATTGCGTAGGGCAAGGCCCCGTAAGGTCTCTACATCATCTGTCATCGTAGCACTCATTAAGAAAGATTGGTAGATCGTGGGCAAGTATGTCCCTCCGAATATCTGACGAACATCTTCATCATGGCCATATGATAAAATGAGATCGGCTTCATCAATGACCAGAGACTCCAGATAAGACAAGACGAGAGTCTGTTTATATGTGAGACGTGAACAGCGAGGGCGGCCGTCCGACACACTTTGGATTGAAGGAGTCCTAATGCACGTGATGGGGTCGCGATGACAATGTCAGGCTTGTCCGCCAATACAACACTATAGGAATGTGTAGGAATGTGTGAGAATGTGCCCAACTAGAGAGGTGTCTGGTCGTACCGTTGTATGTGAGATGCAACACCACTTGCAACATTCGATATAGCGACATCACTGTCACAATATGCCAAGAGACTCCGTAAACAAGACTGTACTTGTTCAGAAAGTTCCCGAGTCGGAACGAGGATTAAAGCTCGAGTGACTCGATACAAGGAGTCTGGAGTTGACAAAGTCTGAAGCAAGCCAGGTTCCATTTAAATCGCAGCGGTCGAGAAGACGTGCACAACTTACAGCTTTGGCACTTAGAATTTTCTGAAGGACTGGAATACAATATGCAGCCGTCTTTCCGCTCCCAGTACGTGCCCTTGCAAGTATGTCTCGGTTCTCGAGAGCGACTGGAACGACTTTTTTCTGTACCAAAGTAGGGGTTGCAAAGCCCATGTCGGCAAGCGCCCGTAGAATGCGTGAATCAAGGAGATGAGAAAGCGAAGAAAAAGTTGCGCTTGAATCAGCATGTTGAACGTCTACCATTGTAGGTGAGTAGTGACTGTGCTGGATCTTTTCACGATTTCATGTGGTAGAAGTGCTCTCAAGCAGATTGGCCATTTTCGGAAAGGCGTGACAAATGCGCCAAAGTCCACATCATCTATTGACACTTTTCATTCATACGTGCGTCGGGGGCTCTTCCAGATGAACACTGTCACGACGACGCCCCCGATCAAAACCCATGAGTCGGATGGGCCAGTCAGAAGTGAGGTCGCTTGCGGGATGTGCGTCACGATGCATCTGTTTCATTACCTGAGCTTACGCTGATGTTTCCAAAGTTGTCAAACGCAAACTTCCAGGTACACATGCCCGTCGTGCAATCTTTCCTACTGTAGCCTGAATTGTTTCCGGTCGGAGGTATGGTTTTTATGGTTCACATGTTATCGACCGCCGATGAGAGCCCAAAAAAAAGCTGCATTCACGGTGTTCCGAAACATTTTATCGCAAAGAGATTGAAATAGGTATCAAGTCACGGTCCTCGAAAGCCGAGGGAGAAAAGAACAAGATGCTTGAACTGCTTAAGCGGATAGACGACCAGAGTATTGCTGATGAGGATGAGTTATTCCATAACTTTGATGAAGAGAATGAAGAGGATAACTTTGTGAGCCGTTTTTCCGCGATAGATATATGTGGGTCGTTCTCTGCAAGTTCCAATACAATCGATGATAGTATCACAGCTTCTGCGTCGGCCGATGACTTACTCCACTTATTAACCAAAAAAGAAAGGGACAAGTTCTTCATTGCACTCAAGGACTCGTCGAGCAGGCTGGCGCAGGAACTTTTAGAAAGCTCGGAAGCTAGGAAGGCCAGACAGCTGCCATGGTGGGAAGCACCTGGTGATTGCGGGGGTGTACCGCTCCAGTCGCCGACCTTGCTACCCGTCACCCACGGCGTGCGACCAGACCCGATGGTGGTTCCATCCAGCCTCATCAGTCAAGCCTCTCGTGGTACATCACTGCTGTACAATATATGTGCCGTGCTGTATGTATTTCGTTGCTCACTCTTGAGTTGACATGGACACTTGGACTCTAGTCTCTCGTATGCCTATGTCACTCGACATCTGTCCATGTCTCCATTGGCCTCGACAGAGAGCGATATACAGGATCAACATGAGGCACGCCGGATATTATCGCAGACCGTCCCGTTCCTCACAGATCGCAAGTCAAAATTGTGTCATATGTCACTAACTGATGCGGTACTCTCATTTTGGTCGTGGCTCAATCCAGTGAGTCGGGGCTGTGTGGGATCCTGGATTTCGTTGACACTGGATAGGGCAGCGTTGATGTCAAGGCTATGCTTGTCTTGTTGGAAGACGTCGCAAAGCTGGTGCGGCCACAGAGGATTACCGTCGCAGGACAGTCATCGAAAGAGCAAGAAAGGGTAGTGGCGTTGACGACGGATCACCCCTTTGCGACAGTAATGATGGTGATCTCCGATATGACCTCGCTCTTTGGTGCCCACATGGATACCTCTGCTCCTGCGAGTCAAACAAGCCACATTGTGATGAAACTCACTTTTTACGCTGCCCATATTCTGTCAACCCCTTCTTCTCGTTTGCATGCTCTCGCAGATGAAATCAACCACTTCTCCAAGAGCATTGGAAAAGAGGCACACTAAGCACAGCTTAGCAATCGAGGATGTGTCACAATATGCATTTAAAGTGTAAACTCATTGATCAGGAGATTCAACATTTTAAGGGGAGTAAAATATACTACAGAATACATCGAACTTCTCTTCTCTTCTCATCTCTTCTGTAGTACGTTTCACTCCGCAAAACAAACGTTGATATTCCGATCCATGTGCATTAGGGTTGGCGGAGATGGCAGCACAAACGGAGATGACCAATGATCCTGACCGGGAGGGTGTGTGGCACACACGGTAACGAGGACCCTCGCAGTTGATCTCCCACAATTCATCCTAATAAGCGATTGGATTACGGTGACCTGCAATTTGCAGAGCGCTAGACTTCCCGTCTTTCGTATCCTGACAGTCATGTCTGCTCAAAATTGCGGTAATGGTGGTGGTGCGGATACGTACACTGGCCTGCGGATTGGCTCCGTCTTCATCATCCTCGCAACTTCCGCTTGTGGTACCTTCTTCCCTATTCTTTCAAGGAGATCTAGTTGGCTGAGGGTGCCTATTGCCTTGTTCGAGTATGCCCTTTTTTTTGCTCCGTCTGCACTACCCTTATTTCTCATCGTAGATTCGGCAAATATTTTGGTTCTGGAGTTATCGTAAGTTGCTCATTTATTGGTTGTTCCTTTTCTTACCCTTTGTACAGATCGCGACTGCCTTCATCCACTTGCTGAGTCCTGCTATAAGTGAACTCGGGTCGACATGCTTGTCGCCTGCATGGCAGGAATACGTACGTCTAAACACTCCCATCAACATACTCCTGATAAATTTACGGAATTAGCCATATCCTCTTGCACTCGCAATGCTCAGTCTTTATGCGATATTCATCGTAGAAATCATTGCGTTCCGTGTGGGGACTGCAAAGTTGGCTAAACTGGGAATTAAGCATGGTACGTCTGCCGTGTCATTGTCAATGAATTGTTATTCACTCTTATAGATCCCCATGGGCACCAAGTTGGTTCGCACACGGCTCATGGCCCGGAGAACATGGATGAAAAATCTACGTCATCTGACCTCGAAGTGTCTCGGCCTGGGCATTTTGATGATTCTGCGGTAGCGCAGGTTATCGGTGTATTCATCTTAGAATTTGGCGTTCTTCTTCACAGGTAGCTCCACTTTTGTCCTACAGGTAAACAGATGCTGATGGCTGTTGTATAGTCTACTCATCGGGTTGACGCTCGCAGTGGATCCAAATTTTAAGGTGCTCTTCGTCGTAATCATCTTCCATCGTGAGTCATTCGTCAAGGCTGCAGAAAGAATTCGGCTAATTGGGCTTTAAGAAACATTCGAAGGTTTGGGTGTCGGATCGCGGCTGGCGTTTATGCGACTGCCGCCGAAGTATAACTACATCCCTTATTGCGCAGCCCTTTTATATGCCATCACAACTCCAATTGGAATTGCAGCAGGCCTTGGAATTCGTAACACTTATAACCCTGGCAGCACAACGGCGTCTATCGTCAGTGGCGTAATGGATTCTTTGAGTGCGGGGATTCTGTTATACACGGGTTTGGTGGAGGTACATATCTCTTCTCTCTTTTTTTTACTTCTAGACCTTGGTCTAACTCAATATCACAGCTAATGGCACACGAATTCCTGTTCAACAAAGAGATGAACGAGGCATCCCTCTTGAAGCTTGCATACGCACTGTGTTGCATGTTGCTTGGTACTGGCATCATGGCGTTGCTCGGACGATGGGCATAAGTCCCCCACAGCATAGTTGATTTTCTCGGATATGTAGGCTATAGTCTAGTGTCAGCTGTAACTCTACGCTTGTTCCTTGGCTATGCTTTGGTAGCTCAGGATATATCACGAGTTTGACGCGTTGTACATACTCATATGCAATATGATTGGTATTTGGTGTGTTGTAGTTAGCTACGAGGTATGGAAACGTGGAAACTGAATACATAAGATGAATGCAACTAATCCAGATGGCTCAAGGGTATGCGGCAACGGGGTTTCTGAGGCAATACATAATGGTGTGTCATGTCAACGTGTCAATGCCTAATTGGCCAAACATAAATTCTGCTCATGATATATATGCAGATGGGTGCAGGGCTAGGGCCCAGGGCGTTGCTAGTGACCAGTAATACATGCGTTACCCAAGGTAAAGTCTGAACCACGCCAGTTTATAATGTCATGCTCTTCCCCTCGTACGTGCTACCTGAATCCTCATTGTCCGAGGCCGCCCTCATCTTCTTCGTGTCAAGGCGAGACATATCACGATCATCTACTTTCTCATGATGTAGCCAGTCCAAAGCGTGCTTGTGCTTCAGTCGTCCGAGAGCTCGTTTCGTAAGAACGACAGTGACAGATGTGCTTTCGCTAGTAGATTCATTTTGAGGTGGTTGATAAATTCGTCCAGGTGTCTTATTTCTTTGCTCTACATCGGTGCCCTTTGGTAAGGATGACAGATCAGAGTAAAGGTCGAGGGCTCTCAGATCTTCCAATGTGGCTGATGGGGGATTACACCAATCAAATTTATCATCAAATATTGGTGAACACGAACCAGGAAGCGAGCATATAGTATTAAGGCTGTCAAGCAACATCGAGCTACCGACATCAGCAAACTTGTGGGAAGGATATCAGTAGACGCTGTAATAGGTAGTATCATACACACCTGATCGACTGACCACTGAACTACGCGAATCAACTGGCGGGAACGTTCGTCGGTAACGTCAGACTCTCCATGCGAGTCAGCATCTAGCAGGACCCAGACGATCCCTTCCCCACAAATAGTAAAGTCAATTACAGGCTTTCCAAAATCGTAATGATGAATGTCGGGTTGACCATCATTTTCTGCCAAAATGAACACGAAGATTGCTGTTGCTCTACAAGACACAAGCTCTCCTATCAGTGGTTCTTGTCGCACTGGTCAAGACTTACCCAACTATACTAAACACGACATGATCTTTGCCTCCAGAGACAAACGAGCTGATCCTGCGGATAACAAAAATAGTCTCTGTTGTATTTGACGTTTTGCTTGAACCTTCTAAAGGTTCGTGGTCCTCGGTGTCGTGAGGCTCCATGCTAGCAACAATGTCTTGCTCCTCATTTCCTGTATTTTCCTTCTCGAGTCTCGATTTGACTGCTTCCTCATCATCGGAGATTTCACCTGATAACTTGTGTCTTCTTCTTTGCATTTTCACTATGATAAAAGGCTCGACAGCAGCAAATACAATGATGTTCCGTTGTAAGCGTCCCGTGAACCAGTCCCAAACTTTTAGTTCGGGATCTCCTCCTCCGGAAATCAAACTTTCCGGAGATGCAGCAGGAATATGAATAGCAGACACATATCTTGGACGTGCGAGACGTAAGCTCAACCATGCGAAGAAGACATGAATGCCTACTTCTTGTGACCTAAACAATAACTCTCAATAACGTAGCCCTGGGGGTACCAGCTGACCCGAATGTGCTCATCACGATCGGCTGATACGATAAATTTCTCATCAGGTGTGAGCAAAAAGCTTGTTAGCAAGGATGCATGGCCGAGGATGAGCTCTCCACTAGATGGGTTCTTGTGAAGATCACAAGCACTCCTTTGTTCAAATGGCTTGTTGTTCGGATGTAGCGAATACCTTTAGAAAGGGATCAGAAAATCAGGAACACAGATCATGGACACTTCTACCTGAAAACGTCACCAAATTTATCGGAGACAAGGATGTCTGCATTCTTAAAAAATTCTATACATGTTGGTTTTTTTGGAAGTGTTCTGAGTTGTCTGTGTCAGTAGGTGTCCTCATAGAGATCTAATTAAACGATCTCACCGCGCACTCAGTAGCGTAAGCGACTCAAGGTCCCATATCTTGAGTTGTTTATCGTCTCCGGAAGTGGCAAGATATCTCCCGTCTTTGCTAATTCCGGAACAACGGATAGGCCCACTTTTGATGATCCCATCCTCATCCTCTGGAGCAAAATTTGCAGTTGAAAAGAGTAAGCGTCCACTTCTTCAAGCTTGTAACTCGTTGTGCGAAACTGACGTAGTATCGTGCTTACTGTATGTCTAGTAGTTGAATGTGGGGTCCTGACAGGACTACGATGTGACGAGGACTACAGAACAGTTTCGTGTGAGGATATCGAGGCATGATGACATGACTGTCTGAATTTGCCGGGCACACTTTGGAGTTGTATGTGAACTTATGTAATGAATAGACAAGTTTCTGACTGTCTGAGATCTTGGTCACTGGCACTTCCTACATAATGTAGCTTGACCGGACGCTGAACAAGACGACCATTAATGTCCCTGCTATTACGTCGTCAAGTATGTGTACTCGGCCCTTCGATACATTACATGGCGCCTGGGAATGCTCCCAACGCTGTCCTCAAAGACGTTCCGTTTGCATATCTCAGGTCGACATGTACCTCATTTCCACTGTCAACACGCTGGTACACATTACTCGTCACGGCGAAGCATTCCATGGAATGACCATATCGGTAAAGAATTATTATATACATTAAACTATTATTTTTCTCTTAGCTCTTCACTTCCAACGACGTGTTTCTCTGCCAAGCTAGCCGGTGCGTCGTCATCTTCTTTATGTTCGTGGGACTGACGAGAATCGTGGTCATGCAGGGTATATGATGCAACTGTTGTAAAGCTCCTGCGTGATGCGGGCGCAGAAACTATCGGGAAAGCCAACCGCGACGAGTTCGGCATATGGCATATCCCGGCCTGCTGGCACGCGTGCGGTTCCATGGACAGACCGCGAGCTCAGACGGGAGCATGGCAAGTGTTATCGCTGGAATGTGTGCCGCGTGCTTCATCTTGTCGTGTCTCTGGATCGTCGTCATGTCACAATGCGATCCCTAGTGCCTTGAGGACTGACACAGATGGATTTGAGGCTGCCTGCTTCGTATTGTGATGTTGTAGGGCTCAAGTTCTCGTATGGTCTCATCAGCAGGTCGGTGAAGCTGTCCCCTTGCATACGACTTTCTCATGAAGGGACTCAAGAAACACAGGTAGGGAATAGTTTCGATAGTTTTGACTATGTAGAAAGTCTGTTTATATTGTCAAGGAGGTATTCAGTACATGATGTGTTCTAATTGAACTTTTTTGTGCTCACAAGTGATATCAAGATGTTATATCAGCATATGATGTGCATGACCCTGCCGCTTGTATCACTTGAAGTCAGGACGAGGGCAAGCTTCATCGTAGAATCATACCCCCAGCGACGGTCTTCCAGCGCTCAACTCAATAATCTCAATGGCGTCAGGATTGGTTTACCTTAGGTAGCCAATATCTTTCCGGTCTGTTGACTGTACCTTACTGTGTGCACTCTATAGGAGTACTTACCTCTCGAACTAGAACCGAGCATTGCCAAAACTCTTTGCACACTATCATCGGAAACCTCAACGATGCCGGGGCGTCCATCCAACCTGTCTCTCTCTCCCAACAACGCGGTATGCCCTGAGTGCATATTACCGTGACATTATTATTATTGCAAATGCTGCTGGTCGAACAATCTTGCTCGGTTTGATGGAATTTAGTATTATTCATGCTGTTTATCTCTCCTGCCACTTTCATGATGGCACGTCAAGGATGGGTAACGGTGCTCACTCGTTGTTACCGATAGGTCTCCCCCCAGGAGCGTCCCACTCGAAACCGACCAGCGTGTATACTCACTCGCGGTCTGCAAAATTTTGTCGAGAGGTACAAGACGGATACTACTAGGGACGTGTGCCCTCAATGCCAAGTGAGTCATTACCTTCACGATCATCGCGCGGTGCGCACAAAATGAAGGCTGAGCTAATCCGACCATGGCGTACTACGTAGCACGCTCGACAACTATTTTTTTTTTGCAAGCTCAGCGCGTGTGCGCGCATGTCAAGGTCGACTTTAACAGGGTCTTGCCCCATCCGTGCGTCCACCTGGCGCACTCGGCAACTGCTGTGTTTGGCAACGCGGTCGACGTTTTGCTCTGCCCTGCGGCGATTCGCACGGCACTCCGTCTGGCAGGGAACGAGGACAGTGGTGGAGAGGGATGTCGTTCGTTGAGCATGGACGAATACTTGCAGGACGTGATGACTGTCCCTGCGTCAATTGCTGTGTTGCCCGCACTTACGGGTTTCCACAAGGCTCGGGGGCTCGGAGGATGGATGGCCAGTGGAGCGAGCATCGTGAGGCAGTGGAGCATCGACGAGGTAGTTTTACGCGTGGTCGAGAAGATACGATAGCAGATTGGCTAACTCCGAACGCTTTACACATTGAGTACAGTAGAACCGCCGCATTCGGTACGCGTACACGGATAAGGTGAACGCCATACATACAACGACCACACATGCCCTTCTCAGATGACGATCCATAATGTCTGCCAGGGTCTACCCCTGTCCGAGGATGGCTCAACCTGTCCAACATCGTAGACCATTAATGTATTACATAAGAGTGGTGATCGGTGTCCGGCTGCTAGCCATATGGTCTGATTTTCAACATTGGTTATTTATTATTCGGTCACCATTTTTCAATTGTTGGACAGCGACTACCACCATAATGGCAGCCAGAATCCCTCTGAGTTCCCGTCCACTGGACCTGCTTTATTTTACATTTTTTCTGGTAAGCCCTCCATGGATGAGGTGAATTGTTAAACAGCCTAATATTTGGGTTCGTCTGTCGTAGATCCACCTGCCTGCGTCACTCTTGCTTGACTGTCAGGCATTATACCCTCCCGACTTTGTTCCTAGCTTCCTCAGACAGCTACCGAAGATGTATGTCCAGTACTCTGCTGACCCACTGATCAGTGGTGCTATGGGTTATGGGGGTGAAAGTAACCACTTCTTGTGGTTTAAGACGTTCCTCTATGTTGAAGTGTGAGCACTCGACTTCTTTCTTTATTGGATGATTGTCTTACTGCCCATGATCTCAGATTCTTCCAAGTTCCTGTATTTATCCTTGGCATGAGAGGACTTTGGAAAGGCAGGTGCTTTAGATTTCTAACATTTCATCTTGTTTAGATGGATTTCACAGACTCCCACTCCATCTATCTTTTATTGCTTGTATATGGGGCTTCTACAGCAACAACAACACTGCCATGCTTGACTATCTTACTCTCTACACCAATCACAGATATGCAGACCATTGCAATGGGTGTTCAGTCCATTACAATGTTTCAACACACTTTGTTACTTTTCAGCTATGTACCCTTTTTTATGCTCCCTTTATTCATGACTATAGATATGGCCTGGAGAATAGCTAAAATTCAACAAGTTGAAATTGCAAGAGTGGCAGATAGAAAGTTTCAGTAGTAGATAAAATATTTATTTTTTACCACTATCTAATATTATAGTGATATTGCTACAATTGGGGACAAATAAACACATTTAGTTTAAAAGTTGATTTTTTTTACTATTATATACAGTGAGTGAAAAAACTGTTGCAATATTTGATCTCAATTCAATACATGAAGCATATTGCAGTTATATGTGGGAATTGTGCTTAGTGTTGGTGAGATGAATTAATGTACATACTTTTGGCTACAACATTGCCCCCTAGGTCATGTGATTCCACTCAGGGCTTGCTAAGATATAGCCATTATAAAACAGTAATCTTATTGCAATGATTTATTCACTTTTGGTATTTGAGTATTATTAGTATTTGATATGGCCTTCTTTTGCTCTAAGCACTGCCTGAATCCTTCTGGGCATGCTTTCAATCAACTTCTCACACTCTTCAGCTGGTATTTTTTCCCACTCTACTTGAATCCTCTTCCATAACTCCACTATCCCATTAAAAGAATTCTCATACTCTCCAAGCCTTCTTTTGATATATCCTCATAGGTATTCAATAGGGTTAATATCAGGAGACTGGGCAGGCCATATTATAGTCTTGAATTCTTGTTCATCTAGCCATTCCTTGACCTTTTTGCATATATGCTTGAGATTATTGTCTTGCTAAAAGATGACATCAAAAGAATTGAAATCATAGTACTGCATGGAGTTCTGCAGCTCATTTTTTAAAATTTGAAAATAGAAATCTCCATCTATTCTACCATCAATCTTAGCAGCATAGCCAACTCCTTGCCAAGTCATACAGCCTCACATCATGACAGAATTCCCTTTAAACTTCATAGTTTTTGTTGTGGAACCTAAAAAGTTATACTACTCTGCCAACTAACTCAACTATCTGGCAGACGACCAGGACAAATGATACAGGGTAAGAACCTATAATATTTGGATAGAAGAAGAGGTGCTGGACAGCAAAGGGAATTCAGAATGAAAGAGGGGGCTGATGACAGGGAGACTTCCTATAATGAGATTTTCAGAACTACTCTTGCAAGTCTTTGATGAACATAGTATTCTTACAACTAGTTTCTGTCTTCCTTCTAATATCATAATCTAATGTTAATGTCATAATTATGTTCAGCTTTTGAGGTGAGGGTTCCAAGCCTTGGGTAATTATATAACTATTATCAGGTTGCCATTCTTAAGAACAAGAATGGTGTCACCATAGATGATGGGTCTGTATAATTATCCCAATCATGTTCTAATGAGAGATGCAATGCTACTTGTGGCTTAAGTTACTGTAACAGTTCATTAATAATATAAGACCTACATGGCAATGATAGCCTCTTGAGGTTGCAGATATAACATTAGTAGCAGAAATGATAGAATGCTATGTCATGTGATTCTTTAATAGTTTCTGGTTTATTGATACTTCTATTGAGCAACCAACAAAATACTATACTCTGTCTATCTTCCATCACCATAATCTATTGGATGATCTGGCATCAATGACTAAATCCTTGAGAATGTCTGGATAAGAGAGTGCTTGGACAGCTAAGAAGGGATTAGGAATGAGGGAAGGATAATTTTCATACTTCTTGATGAACTATTGCATTGTCAATACTACCCAGACTATTGCACTGAGTACACTTCCTTCTAATACTGCAACCTAAGAATGCAGCATAATTGTGGTTGAGCCTTGGGGCAAGAATTTTGGCTCTTGGGTAATTGCATGGCTATCTCCAGGTTGCCACCCTTGAAAGCTGGTCAGAGGTGCCACCTCATCCTGGGGCTGTACACACAGTTAACCCAACAGGATCTTCTCCAAGCTCATAGACAAGGAGGAATACTAATAGATAGATATCAAATATGATAAGGGAATCTGGCAGCATATGCCTATGATACCTGCAGATATAACATTGTCTTGAGCATTGTGATAACATCTTGAGTCACATGGCTTTATCTTCACAAAGTACATCTTGATAAATGATAATTGTCCAGGTTATCTTAACTGGGTTCTGTCTTGACTGAGTCCTGAGTTAGCATGACCACACAGTTATAAATAAAAGAGTGAAGGGTGGAGGATGAGACTACATTCAAGCAATGCCTCACTTCCAGACAGTTTGAAGACTGGGTGGGTGAATAGCTACTCTGTTACTTGCTATGACTTAACATCACTAGGCCATCTTTGCAGGTAGGGTAGGAGAAGTGAACAAGTGGATTTGGCTGGGGGACAACAACCCTTGCACAACCTCTTATATATGATATATGAATGTGCACAGACCAAGCATGACTGAGGTCTAGGGTATAAGCTATTAATGCTACTGGAAGATAAGATAAGGGGTAAAGTCCTGCAGGCAAAGGTTAGGTATGCATTTAAGAAGATTAGAAATGAGAATGCATGCAGGAAGTAATCTAAATGAAAGATCATCACAAGATATAATGATCAGAAGGGAGATCATGGCAGAGATTCCATTAAGGGTTCTGCAGAGTCATGATTGAGATAGGATCTCAATGAGTGATCATACTGATTGAGAGGTAAAGGTAGAGATGAGAAAGGCAGGGTAGCCTTGAGGATGTGGACAAATCTTATAGATGATTGGTGAGGGGTTATGATAATCATGAGAGAAAGGAAGAGGAGTTAAGATGTAGAGCATATGATGGATGATGGAGTGATGATATAAAGAAGGAACAAGGTGATCATGTGACCAGGGATATAATAAGAAATAGATATTCATGCCCATGTGCTAATACAAAGTACATCAGAAGAGGTCATGCACATACTTGATGACACAAAGTACAAGATGTGAATGTGATGTCATAACAACTTTCAATGAATATCTTCTATTCTTCTGAGGTACTGGATTCTGTTATGACATCACAACCATTACTTGTACTTTGTGTTAGCAAGTGTGTGCATGACTACTTCCTGTGTACTCTGTGTTAGTGCATAGGCACAAATATTCTATTTCCTTATGACATCCCTGGTCATGTGATTCCCTTGTCCTTTCTTCACTCCATCACTTTCCTATCACATATTCCACATCTTTAACCCCTCCTTCTTTTCTCATGACCTTCATAACCCCTTATTGATCATCTCTAGATTTGCCCACATCCTCAAGGCTTTCATGCCTTCCTCATCTCCATTCTTACCTCTCAATTGGTATGATCACTCATCGAGATTACATCTTGATCATGATCCTGCAGAACCCTTGATGAGATCTCTGCCATGATCTCCCTCCTGATCATCACATCTTGTGATGATCTTTCATTTACATTACTTCCTGCATGCATTCTCATTTCTGATCTTCTTAGATGCATGCCTAACTTTTGCCTGCAGGACTTTACCCTTTACCTTATCTTTCAGTAGCATTAATAGTGTTATACCCTAAACCCAGTCACAGCTTGATCTATGCATTCTCATGTACTGTATATAAGGGGTTGTGCAAGGGCTGGTGTTCCCTTAGGCAAATCCACTTGTTCACCTCTCTCACTCTGCCTGCAAAGGTGGCCTAATGATGTTTAAGTTATAACAAGTAAAAGAGTAGCTATTTGCCCATCTGGTCTTTGAACTGCCTGGGAGTAAGGCATTGCTTGGATATGGTCTCACCTCTACCTCTCCACTCTTTTATTTATTACTGTGTGGTTATGCTAACTCAGGACTCAGTTAAGACAGAACCTGGTCAAGACAACCTGGAAGACTATCTTTGTGAAGATCTTATCTTTGTGGAAAACCTTATGTGACTCAAGATGTTATCACAATTGTTAAGATGATGTTATACCTGTGAGTCACATATGTGTACACTGCTGGTATCCCTTATTATATTGATGTGTTATCTATTAGTTGTTTCTTCTTGGCTGTGGCCTGGAGATGATCTTGTTGGGATGCTGTGTGGAACTCCCCAAGATAGGGTGGCATCCCTGACCAGCTTTCAAGGTTGGCAATCTGGAGATAGCCATGCGATTACCCGAGACCTGGACTTCTCGCCCCAAGGGTTGACTACAATTATGCCATACTTATAGGATATGGTATTAGAAGGATGTACACCAGCTGCAAGAGAGCTTGGTGATACTGATGATGCAAGAGTTTGTCAAGGTATTGATGATCATTCTTTCCTCACTCTCTGATCCCCTTTTCACTGTCCAGCATTCTCCCCTCTGGACTTTCTCTAGGATTTTCTTAATGATGTCAGATTGCCCAATGGATTATAGGTGATGGATATAGGCAGAGTTATGTATTTTGCTTGGTCACTCAATAGATTTTGTACTGGCACTTGAATGAACTTGCTGATGGGCCTAACATTGGTAGTATGATATTGTTAGATATAAATCAATATAATGGGGAGAGGGGAGGGAGGTTTGGCTTTATCTCCAGATATGCCTCACTTCTAAGAATCCAATGAAGGACCAGTAGGTGAATAACTGTCCTTTACTTGCACTCATCACTAGGCCATCTTAGGTAGGCAGGGTAGGAAAGAAGGTAACAAGTGGATTAGGCTGGAGAAACAGCCTATACTCATAACCCCACTATTTATACATTATAGGAACAAGCACAGACCAAGCTGTGTTGTGGGTCTAGAGTATGCAGGATTAGTGCTATAGGATTATAGGGTAAAGGGTATGGTTCATGAGTAAAAGGTTAGGCATCTCTTCTAAAGAATGGAATGAAGCAGAGATGAGATGTAGGATTTAATATAAAGGAGAAGATCAATCACAAGATGTGATGATCAAGAAATGGGATTATGGCAGAGATCCATCTAGGATCTTGCAGGGTCATAATCAAAATGCCATCTTGATTGATGATTATACTGATTGGTAGGTAAGGGTGGGGATGAAGAAAGGGATGAAGATTGGAGTGGAAGATTGATCAGTGTAAAGGTGTGATGGTCATGAAGAGGTAAAGAGAGATAAAAGATGTGATGCACATGAAGGGTCAAGGGCATAATAATGTGAAGGGACAAAGAGTGGTCATGTGATCAGGGATTGTGATATAATGGCACTTGTGCATGCAAAAATACACAGTTATAGTGCAAGGTTCATAACAAGTTCATAATAGTTTTCTTTACTAGCCTGTTACTAAGGCCCTCACCTGACTTTTTCCATGCCCATTTGTGACCATCTGACCAAATGACATGCTTCCAGTCCTTTATAGTTCAATCTTTATGGGCATAGGCAAAGTTCAAACAAGCCTTGCAATATTTGACAGAAAGTAGAAAAAATTTCTTTTTAACTATAGCTTTTATACCAGACTTTTTCAAGTGCTGGCAGACTGTATTAGGATTGAGAGGTTGGTTAATAATGTTGGAAAGAGTTTTGGCAATATGAATAGCAGTTTCTGCCTTGCCACTAGAAAAAAGATGAATATTATGCTAAATATTAATAGGAGAAAGTTTGAATGAGTTATTACCAGAGGATTTTTCTAGATTTGGGCACTCTTTGAAGTGAAGCCTAGACACAGTAGAGACATTGAGGCTCATATGAGAGGCAATAGAGCAGGCAAAATGTCCAGCATAAAGCTAAGTCAGAATAGTAGTTTTCTGATCAATAGAGAGAGATTTCATAATAGTAAAAGTAGGAAGAAGTGTGGGAACTGTTTGAAACTCAGACATAGTATATCTTTGTTTATAGTATGAAACAAATGGAAATATTTACATATATACATAAAATCTCATATATAATTTAAAAGTGAATAAACTATTGCAATGAGGTTACTGTTTTATAATGGCTATATTTCAGCAGGCCCTGAGTGGAATCACATGACCTAGGGGGCAATGTTATAGCCAAGAGTATGTACATTAATTCATTTCACCAACACTAAGCACAATTCTCACATATAATTGCAATATGCTTTATGTATTGAATTGAGGTTAAATATTGCAATGATTTTTTCACTTACTATATAATGGAGAGGATTTTAATTATAGTGTATGAAACACATTGCAATTATATGAAAAAATTATGCTTTGCTTTGGTGGGATATATTATAGTATTATCATATCCTATACTTCAAGTTAACTCTGATACCTTCATATCATCTTCATCATATCTCTAGTCTGTTTCTTCTCTGTTCTTCTGTACCTACTTTGTTTCAGACTTGTACTTAGTAATCCTCTCTGACTTTGTTTTCTTATATTCTTCTATGTTACTTATACCTTACATTCCATTTCTTGCTTAATTAGAATTCTGATACTGGTGCTCACTTAGGAGCACAGCTTTGAGGCTGTGCTTCAGCATAGTCTTATCTTCAACCCCTTCAGTACATAGTGTAACCCAACTCCAGACTTAGTCATCTGAGTCCCTCTATATATAAACTCCATAGTTATATCTTGTACACTTTAGTTTGAATATTAATATAACCTAACACTCTCTCCACTTGTCCATCTAAGTTATTGATCAACTTCTTCTAATTACCCCTCCAACCTTCAACCTCCAACCTTCAACCTCTGACTCTCTATAAATTTGGGACAACTGAATCCTATGTAAGAGTGCATGTTACAGTCAAGCCTGGATAGGGCTTCAACTATAGAACCTTAAGTACCTTCTATTGGTACTGAGAAACATGGAGGGCAAGGAGGCCTATATGAGGCCTATCTACAGGTGAAAGGCTAGCCAGTTGGGTTAGTCTGGAACTGTTATAATAATGAAACTATACTGATTCAATCCATTCCTTGAGTGGTTTTTGGTATGAGGTTTCGATGGAATGATGGTAAGAAGGATAAGGTAGAGGGTAGTCCTTAGGTCTCACTTCCTACTAGAGGATGATTAACCAAATGGATTAGGCTGAGGGATGACAGCCAAAAACAGTCCCTTTATATACTACAGGCATATGTGCACAGACCAAGTGATGTCATAGATAAGGTGTGAAAAGGAAGCACACCTCATGTCCATCAAATGGAAGAGAAGAGATGGAGATTAAAAGAATAGAATAGAAGCAAGCAGAAATGAATAGAAGTCTCTCACGAGATGGAAATGAGAAGATAAGAGCCTAGACCTCAATATGAGGTTACCTGTAGGCATGACATCATTGATGATATCATAGGTCTAGACTGATTATGCAATCAGTCAGGTGACAAGTCACATGACCTAGTCATGTGATGCCTAGAAGATAAGATAAGATAAAGAAAAGAGAGAATTATACAAGTCCAGAATGAAGTTTGTAACACTTCCCCCCCCTCAAGACTTGGATTCCAAACGAGTCAAGTTCTCATAGGGAGAGAACAGAGAGAAAAAGTTGATTCCTGAGCAACAAAGTGGGTGAGGTGCATTGGGCCATCGGTGATGAAATGCAGCAATGGCATCCTTTGCATTATCCAGATGTGTAGTGGGCTCCCATGTTCGATCCAAGTTGTCCCATCCTTTCCAATGAACCAAGTAATGCAGAGATCTGTTGACCAATTTAGAATCCACAATATGGTTGACTTCAAACTCTTCATCGCCATCCTCTGTGACATGCACTGCATCAGGACGAAGGACTGGTTGAGAAGGAAAAGGTTCATGATAGGGTTTCACTTGACCAATATTAACAGTAGGGTGTATCTTCATATGAAAAGGCAATTCCAAATGCACTACATTTGGAAGAACTTCAAGAATCTGAAATGGTCCCAGCCATTATTGAGAAAGTTTTGGGAAAGGGAATGGCAATTTGAGGTGTTTTGTAGATAACCACACTTTTTCACCAACCACTGGTTGAAAAGTGACTGGAGCATGTTGCCGAGATGCCATAACATTACGTGCATGGTTCAAAGCCTGTTGAACCTTCGAATGTGCTGTCGCACATTCACCTGTGAATCCCGGAAGATTATCTGCAAATCCTAAATGAGGAACATAGTTTCAAGAAATTGCGAAAGATGTTTTGCCAGTTGCCGAGGAAACAGAGTTGTTGTGATGGAACTGAGCCATCAAGACCCAATCTGGCCAGCTATCCTGTTTTTTAGCAACAAACTTCCACAGATAATTAAGTAGTTCCTGATTCAATTGTTCAGTTTGCCCATCCATTTGCGGATGATAGGCAGTTGATATTTTTTGAGAAATATGAAGAAGTGTGCAAAGAGATGAAGTAAAGTCTGAAATAAATTGTGTTTCACGGTCAGAAACAATAGAAGAGGGAAGGCCATGGATACACCAAACAAAGTCGCAGAAAAGAATGGCAAGATCTTTTGAAGAGATTGCCTTTGAACAAGAGATAAATATTGCTTCTTTGGAGAATCAATCCACAATAACACAAATAGCATCCTTTCCCTGTATTAGAGGAAATCCCGATATAAAATCAACAGTGATATTCTGCCAAGGTGCGGAGGAGACAGGCAATGGTAGTGAAGCAACTCCAAATACATGCTGTTTTCCCTTTGAAATAGTGCATACTTGACATGATGATAGATAATCTTTGACATCTTTGGTGATTTCTGGCCAAATAAAGAATCATGACAAGAGATGCAAAGTATGAGTTTGTCCTACATGCCCCACTAAGGGGGAATCATGATATAAAGAGAGGCAAGAGGAATGTAGAGATTGTGGAACATAGACTTTATAATTTTGATCCATAAAGACTTTTTTATTATTATTGAATATGAAGAAGGGTGGTAATGGATCTGTCATAGTAGCAGTGGCTATTTGTACCTCAGTCATAAAAGGAGAAGATAACCGGATGTTTGCATTGAAGATCTTTGGGGGTAATACTGTAATGTTGGTATTGATCTTTTCTGTGGCTTCTCCATAATCAGGACAATATGACAATGCATCTGCTCTTTCATTTTGTGATCCAGGTTTATAGGTTATAGTAAAGTTATATTTCAATAAGATAGCATGCCAGCATGCTTGTTGTGCAGACAAGTCTTGAGGTTTCTTCCAAAACTCCAAGTTCTTGTGATTTGTCCAGATATTGAAATGTGCCAGACCTAACAAATAATGCCGCCATTCTTGTAGGGCACGAATAATGGCTAATAGCTCTTTATCATAGATAGGGTAGTTTTGTTCTTCCTTGGAGAA
>JBBPJS010000098.1:0-24951 GCA_038088835.1 Singerocomus rubriflavus
CGTATAAGTAGTGGGGTTATGAGTACAGGCTGTTCCCCCAGCCTAATCCACTTGTTACCTCACATCCTACCCTGCCTACCAAGGTGGCCTAGTGACTAAGTACAAGTAAAGGATGTTATTCACCTAGCCCTCTTTATTGAGCCCTGGGAGTGAGACGTCTGGATGAAGCTAACCTTCACCCCCTCCCCTCATCGAACCATCGTACCGTCCTAGCACCACCGTACTGTCAACTCTATGGCTTGCTAGCCAACTCGTTCAACCGCTCGTACAGAACCCCGTAACAGAGAAGAACGGAACACATTCGTTGTATCAAGAACCGTACCAGAAACTATTAAAGACCACGTGACTGGGACAACCATCATAACATCCCATGATGTTATACCTGCGGGTCATAGAAGCTACCGTTGCTGTTGACCCTTATCATATTATCGAATATCGAACTATAGTAACTTAAGCCATGGGTAGCAGAGCGTCTCCCATTGGAACATACGTTGGGGTTATAGTACAGACCCACGTATCTACAGTGGCACCGTCTTCGCTTTCAAGGTTGACAACCTGGCAAATAGTCATGCGATTACCCAAGTGCCAGAACCCTCGACCCAAGGCACGACTACGATTATGCTACCTACGTTAGGTGGTAGTATTAGGAGGAAGACAGAACCTGGTTGCAAGAGTACCATGGTTATCAAGGACTTGCAAGAGTAGTCCTGGAGATCACGTATAGAAGTCCTCCCGATGCGCAGTCCTCTCTTTATATCTGAAGACCTATCAACTGTCCTAGTCTCCTTCCTTTCATCCGACACTATAGGTTCAGCCCCATATTGAGATCCCTGGTCGTCCACCGGAATGGTTAGGTTTGTGGTTGGGTAGACAGAACTCTTCGGTTCCGCAACAGAATGATTATATTCCAAAAGAGCAATGATTTGATTGGTTTGATCAATAAAAAGTGATTTTATGGTAATAGATGTGGAAGAAATGAGGATATTTTGATTTGTTTATATTATGTTGAGATGTTTGTATGTCACATGACTTGATGCTTATGTAATACCTTAATGCAATCTTTGATTTTAATATTTGTGGTGATCAGCAACAAAACTGTCCCATTAAGTGTTATGAACTCATATATATACTTGTACTCATGCATGCACTTGTGCTTGTATTGTACCATTATGACAAGCCAGTGTCATGTGACTTCTTAGTCATGTGATACTTATGACATCACACTCCCTGATCACATGACCCTTCTGACCCTTCACATCATCACATCATTACATCTTCCCTTTCATAGTGATCACATCTTAACCCCTTTTTCTTTCTCTTATGATTATCACAACCCCACACCAATCATCTAGATTCTCACCACACCTCATGGAGTACATCTCTTTCTCATTTCTGCTCTTACCCTTTGATCAGTACAATCTCTGATTGAGATACCATCTTGATTATGACCCTGCAAGATCCTAGATAGATCTTTGCCATAATCTTTCTCCAATCAGTCACATCTTGTGATTGATTATTCCACATTACTTTACACCCTGCATTTATATCTGCTCTTCATCTTCTCTTTCATATGAATGCCTAACCTTTTACTCATGGACTATACTCTTTACCCTAGTAGCCTATAGCATTAATAGCATATATCCTAGACCCAGGTCACAGCTTGGTCTGTGCACCTTTCCTGTAACATATATAAGGGGTTGTGCAATGGCTGGTGTCCCCCCAGCCTAATCCACTTGTTAGACCTCCTTTTCTACCCTGCCTTCTAAAGGTCGCCTAGTGATAAGTCCAAGTAAAGGACACTATTTGCCTATCTGGTCATTATGACTGCCTAGGAGTGAGGCTGTCTGAAGATAAAGCTAACCTTTATTCTCACCCTCATTGTTTTTATCCCTTACATTGTACCACTACTGAATTGTACCGAATTAGTGAGTCAACTCATATCTCATCAAGAACAGAACCCAGTATCTTGAAATATGGAACACATTCATTAGAAGATATTGTACTAGAAAATCATATCAAAGCTCACATGACTCAAGATAAACAGTATCAAGTAGTCAAGATGATGTTATATCTGTGGATCATATAGGCGTATGCTGTCATTGATCCTTATCATATTAACTGTACTGTTCCTAGATAAGTTATGCCCTCGAGTAACATTGTGTCTCTTATAGGAAGATAGTGGAGGTTTATTCATACAGACTCTCTATACTTGGTGACACCATCTTTGTTCTCAAGAGTGACAACCTAGTCAATAGTCATGTGATCACTCAAGGCTTGGAATCCTTGACCTAAGAGCTGTCCACAATTATGCTATGCATGATAGGTCATAGTATTAGAAGGAAGCTGGAACCTGGCTGCAAGAGTGCCATGGTTATCAAGTACTTGCAAGAGTAGTACTGGAGATCATAAATGAAGATGTTCCAACTCAGTCCTATCATCTATATCCAAATTCCCCATTTCCTGCTGTTCTAGTGTTCTATTCATCCGATATCATAGGTTTAGCCCTGTCTTATATCATCCTGGTTGCCTGACAGGTAGTTGGGTTGTTGGCAGTATAGCATAACTCTTCAGTTCTGCAACAATGAGTACACTGGATTAATTTGGAAATATTGACCAATATAGAAAGAATTACCTAAGCAATGTATATATTTTTAGAAAGCCCTTGATAAAAGCTTTCTAATGATATCTGGATCTATGGGTCTAGCATCAAAGCTGCTTCAGTTATTCAATCCACAATCAAAATGTTATCAACATTGGAATGGTTTTGTTGCTTAGTGTACCAGTTCAATAGAAGTCCAATCAGTCCACAATTGTGATTTTCTCTATGATAGATGGGGATAGAAACTCAGATAAAGTATTGGGCTCCTCATTATGAGATCTCTAATTCATTGTGCATAGGTATATGTTGAGTGATTCAAGAAATTCTTCAAATTCCAGCTAGAAGGTAAGGATGTTATTGTTACACTCAACCTGGGTAAGGCTCAAGTGTAGAACCTTGCTGTATCAGCCAGGTATCCTACCTAGCACTGAGCAGGGACTACATCTGAGAGAGGTCAGATGAAACAATAAGGGGAAGGCTAGATCAATGGAAGGTTAGCCCGGAATAAAGGGATGGTTCTATATACATAGAACCCTAGGGGTCTTCTATGGTGTTTTGAGTGGTGACAAGGGCTAGCTTGAGAAGTGAGCATATTGACTAAGGCACTGATGGCAAAGAAGAGGAGTGTGCTAATTCAATAGCTGCTGGAATGAGAATACAATCCATACATGAATGGAAGGGAGCCATGAACAAGTATCATTGATACTGTATGGTGTGAGTAGGTACAGATGATAAGATAGATCAAAGCTAAGGACTAGCTGTGTACTGGCTCAGATATATATATATGTGGGGATAGTGCACAGATCAGGAGTGGGGCAAGAGGGATGGACACTGGATGTGTCTAAGTAAGGTGAATGTATGAAAGGGGATTCACTGTGTGTCTAGGTCATTGTTGATCAACCTAGAGAACACTATACTTCTTGAATAGGAACAGCTACTTGTGTTATGAATTTGTGTACATACTTGTGCTTGTGCATGCACTGATGCTCATCACTGTACCATTATGACAGCCAGTGTCATGTGACTTCTCAGTCATGTGATACTCATGACATCACTTCCCTTATCATGTGATTCTTTCATCCCTTCACAACATCATGCTCTTTCATCACATAATCACATCAAGACCCCCTTTTCTCATTCTCATGATTCTTACAACCCCACACCAATCATTTAGATCCTCACCACACCTCATGGTGTCCTTCCCTTTCTCATCTCTGCCCTTTCCCTTTGATTGGTATGATCATTCATCAAGATTGCATCTCAATCATGAACCCTGCAGAACCCTTGATGGGATCTCTGCCACAATCTCTCTCTGATTAGTCACATCTTGTGATTGATCATTCCACATTACTTTACTCCCTGCATTCATATCTGCTCTTTGATTTCCCCCCATATGAATGCCTAACCTTTTACTCATGGACTATACCCTTTACCCTAGTAACCTATAGCATTAATATCTTATACCCTAGACTCAGGTCACAGCTTGGTCTGTGCACCTTTTCTGTACTGTATATAGAGGAGTTGTGCAAGGGCTGTCTCCTCCAGCCTAATCTGCTTGTTTGACCTCCTCTTCTACCCTGCCTTTTAAAGGTGGCCTAGTGATGAGTCCAAGTAAAGGACGCTATCCACCTACTTGGTTATTATGACTGCCTAGGAGTGAGGCTGTCTGGAGATAAAGCTAATCTTTACTTCCTTTCCATTATTCATATCCTTGCATTGCACTAAACCACCAAACCAGTATCAGTGAGCCAACTCATATCTTGTCAAGAACAGAACTCAGTACCTTGAAATATGGAAGACATTCTTTGGAAGAACCATGAACTGAGAAACTACTAAAGATCACATGATGCAAGATGAAGAGTATTGCAAGTAGTCTTGAAGATGTTATATCTGTGGACTATAGAGGTGTACATTGCCGCTAGTTCTTATCATATTAACAAGTACCACATAGATAAGTTATTCTCTTGAGTGGACACAGTGACCCTCATAGGAAGATAGTGGAGGTTCTATCATACAGACTCCCTATACTTGGTGACACTGTCTTTGTTTTCAAAGGTAGCAACCTGATAATAGCTATGTGATCACCCAAGGCTTGGAATCCTCGACCCAAGAGCCAACTACAATTATGCTATGCATGTTAGGTCATAGTATTGGGAGGTGTAAAAGAACCATCAACTGAGTGTGGACCTGGAATACAGATCTGTAAGGACTCCAGTCAACATTGTAGAAGACTATATTGGTATATACCTGGAATACAGATCCATAAGGACTAATGTATATGAGTAGGTGATTGTGTGTAATATGTGCTAGTGGCTTACCTCCAGTCAATATTGTAGAAGACTGGAGAGAAGTGTAGTTGACAGATGCATGTTAGCAGGTGCAGTTATCCAAATATGGTAATCTAGTGTAAGTAGTAAAATGTATGAGTGTTGTGCTAGTGGATGGGATGATCTTCAACACACCCCCTCAGACTGGTACTAGTGAGAAGCAAGTGAGCATAGTCTTGTGTGGTTTGTGTGTGAGCAGTTTCATAAGTCCATCAGTGAGCATGCTGTCTATTGGTACATGTGTGATTTTGAAGGTTCCATCCTCAACACATTTGTGTATGAAGTGGAATTGAGTTCCAATGTGGTGGCTGTGGCCATGGAAACAGGCTTCTCATGTGAGTGCAATGGCAGCTGTGTTGTTGAAAAAGACGTTGGTGGAGGGAGGGTTATCTCCACCATGCATCCTGATGTCTTGGGTGATGTAGCATAGCCATAGGCCTTGTTTTGTGCAGTGTGTGAGTGTGATGTATTCTGCTTTGCAAAATGAGGTGGTGATATTACTCTGTTTTTTGCTGTTTCATGACATGACCACATCACCTAGTTGAAAGATGTAGCCTGAGATTGAGCAGTGGTCATCAGGGTCACATGTAAAGCTTGCATCAGTGTGGCCTGTGAGTATGTCTGGGTTTTTGTTGGAGACTCTGCCTAGTGTTAGGGCAAGGTTGTGCATGCCCCATAGATATTTGAAAATGTGCATGAGTGCTTTCCAATGAGTTTTGCTCGGGTTTGCACTGTACTGGCTGAGTTGACTGGCAGCAAATGCGAGGTCAGGGTGTGAGACAATGGATAGCCAGGTGATACTGCTGAGGGCTTCTCAATATGGATATTGGGCCATTTCTGTCTTTTCATCATCAGTTTGTGGGCAGTTAGCCTTTGATAGGTTGATGCCAGGGTCAAGTGGGGTGGTGACAGGATTGCATGTGTCCATCCAGAAGTGTTTAAGTAGCATCTTTGTGTATTGGACCTGTGACAGTGTAACTTGGTGGTTTTTGTGGTCATCAGTGAGTTTGATGCTCATGAGCCAGTTTGGGTCTTCTTTTTTCATCTTGAAGAGGCTGTGAAGGAGTTGGTGGGTCTTGATAAGCATTGTCTCAGTGCTTGTGATGGTTAGTGCATTGTCAACATGTATGGCTGTGATGGCTATGTTGTTGCCAGAGCAGTGGATGTAGACAGCAGGATCAGACAAGAAATGGATGAAGTTGTTGGAACTTAGTCTTTCATGCATGTACTTGTTCCAGAGGTGAGAGCCTTGTTTTATGCCATAGAGGCTGAGAAGTAGGTGTGCGACTCTATTGGTGCCATCGTTGAACCCTTCAGGTTGATGCATATAGATCTCATGGTCAATTTTGCTGTGTAGGAAGGTGCTGGTAATGTCATCTTGGCCATGATACCATCCATGTGCTTCTGTGTAGTGTAGGATAATGCAGAGTGAGTCAAGTCAAATGATGGATGAGAATGTGTTGGTGAAGTCAAGGCCAGGTACTTGTGAGAAGCCTTGGGCAACAAGTTGTGCCTTGTACCAGGTAATCTCACCATCAGGGCCATGTTTGATTGCATATGTCCACTGGCATCCAATGACTTTGCAGTCTTTGGGTCAGTTGACGAGTTCCCAAGTTCCACATTTCTGTAGCATGTTGAACTCATCATGCATTGCTTTCCACCACTTGTCTGAGTCAGGGCTGGATGTGGCTTGCTGGAAGTTCTGTGGTGTTTTCTTGCCATGGATTGTGGTGTAGGCCACTTGTATGATTGATTGTTTGGTTGGTTGGGCTAGGGTGTTGGTTGTGTGTTGTTTTCAGGCTTCCCATAATGCTTTTCAGTCAGTGCACTCCTGGGCTTCCTTTGCTGCTTGTTTCTCATTGGCCTCTTTCTTTCACAATGGTTGGATGATGCATTCTGATCAGTGTGGTGTTGGTTGTGTGGTGTCTGATATGGAGCTGTTTGGATTGGATTCTGGTGTCACCCCCTCAATCCGAGAAGTGAGGGTAGTGGGTTGAGGCACCCCCTTACTGAGGATGGTGGGTGCATGTGGGAGGTTGGTGTCATCATGGCTGTGTGTTCATTCATATGTGATGACATTGTGTGAGGTGATGAATTTGTGTTTTGATGGGATCCAGATTTTGTAGGCTTTGGATCCTTGTTCAAAGCTGCAAAGAATTCCATCAATGGAGTGGGGGTTGAGTTTGTGTTGGAGGTCAGATGGGGTGTGTACATGGCAGCATGAGCCAAAGATCTGGAGGGTAGAGATGCTTGGTTTAAGGCTGTAGAAGGCCTCATTTGGTGTTGTGCATGTTAGGGCCTTTATGGGGCTGTGGTTCTGGGTGTAATTGACATAGTCATGTGCCTCAGGCCAAAAGCCTTTGGACATTTTTGTATCTTCAAGCATGGCAAGTGCACTTTCATGAGTTGTCTGATTGAATTGTTCAGCAACACCATTTTGTTGGGGCATGTGTGGGGCTGATAGCTTGTGTGTGATGCCTTTGCATTTGAGATATGATTGAAGCTGGAAGTTCAGGAATTCACCACCACAGTCTGAATGGATTATTTTGACATGGGATTCAGTATATGTTTTGAGGTGTTCAATGAGTACTTTGATGCAGTCAGTGGCATCATCCTTGTGTTGTAGGAACTCTTTCCATCCTTTTTGGCTATAGTTGTCAATAATGCTGAGGGCATATTTGTAGCCCAGGATGAAGGTATTGAAGGGGCCTTGCAAATCCATGTAGAGGCATTCAATGACTTTTGTTGCATGATTGTCAGAGGTGGTTGGGAATGGTGCTGAATGGTGCTTGCTTTTGGCACATCCATTGCAGGGACTGAGTTCTCCTTTTCTGTGAAGGTCCATACCTGTTATGAGATTGTGATGGTTGAGGTATTGGAGTGATTTAAGGTTAATGTGACTAAGGTGGGCATGCCATAAATCAAGGTTGGGTGAGGAGAGGGCAGTGAAGGTGACAGCATAGTCAGATGTGGGAGGGATGATGGAGCTGTGGATTTCATAGAGATTTTCTGATAGTTGGCCTTTAAGGAGGGTAATGCCATTGGGCTTTTTGGTGGTGACATGGCCATTGTGTTTGATGATCTCAAATCCTTTGTGGTTGATTTGGCTCTCTGAGATGAGGTTATCACAGGCATTGGGGCAGTAGTTTACATTCATGAGTTTGATGACATGACTAGCTTGACCTTTGACAGAGGTTTTGAATAGCACTGTCCCAATGCCAAGAACATGTAATTCGGGTCCATCTTTGACTATCCCTCTTATTGACTTGTTCATGGGTGTGAGCATAATGAATGCAGAGTGTTCTGTGCAAATGTGGTTGGTTGCACTGCTGTTGAGGATCCACCCAAGGTTGGGATGGGTTGGGGTGGTGGTGAGAAGGGTGGTTTCAGAGAGGTTTGAGTCAGAACAGTTTTTGTTTAAGTCAGTGCTGTTATTGGCAATGGCCTGGCTGGCCTGTTTTCAGCTTGATTTGCCCTTGTCTTTTGATTTGGGTTATTTCAGCTTTTTCTTGTCATCATCCTTCTCTCTCTTTTTATCCTTGTTCCATTTTCCATTTTGCTGGTTTTTGGAGCAACAGTCCTTGGTCCAGTGACCTGAGCATTTGTGGTGGTCGCAGTATGGTTGAGTTGCTTGGAGGGCACTTGAGCTACTGAATTTTTGGCTTGTGCAGACTCCTGACTCATCACAGATGCAGCATTCAACTTTAGCAAAGGAGTAGTGGTCAGAAAGGGCTGAGAATGTGTAGTTCCATGTCAGGGGCATGGAGATATAAAGAAAGCATGCAAAGAGGTCATTGGGGATGTCATGGTGCATAAGTATAAGGTCACAGTGAAAAGCCTTTATTTTTGCAATGTGTGCTAATACATCTTCACCATCAGTGTAGTGGGTGCTGACAAGTGAGAGGATGGTTAGTGTCCAATCAGTTGCAGTAGTGCCTGAGTAGAGTCAACATGTTTCAGACCATATCTGTGTGGCAGTGGTGAGGTGGCTGACTTGTGTTTGAATCTCTTCTGTCATTGTTGCCATGAGAATAGATTTGACAAAGGAATTGGCCTTGTGCCATCAGATATGGCTGAGTCTGTTGGTTTTTATGTCATCAGGGTGGAAGGATTCATTGAGGTAGATGTGTAGTGAAGCTGTGTGGAGTGAGTCCTCAAGGACAGATAGCCATGTGGCATAGTTTGTGCCATTGAGTTGAGGTCTGAGCTTGAAGAGATGCAAGAACTTTTGTGCATTTATGGTCTTCTTCAGCATAAAGTGGATCTCATCTTCATCATCAGTGTCCTCATCTAGGATGTTGGAATATGATGTTGTAGGTCAGTGGGACAGTTGTTGGGGGTCTGATGTATGTGAGGATGTATGTGAGATAAATATTGAGGGAGGGTGTGGATTTGGTTCAATGTTGAAGGTGTGGGGAAGAGGGCTTGGAGAGTCTAGTATATCAGAGAATCTGGCGGGTCGGAGGTGACCAACTGTGCTGAGTGGTACCATTCTGCTTGAGTGTCTGTGTAGTGGGTCTGTTGACATGTTTCAGATAGTGGGGGTTGGTATGGGGTAAGTCTCTGTTATTTTTCCATACTAGGAGGGGCTCATAACCTGTAAAAGAACTGTCAACCAAGTGTGGACCTGGAATACAGATCCATAAGGACTCCAGTCAATGTTGTAGAAGACTATATTGATATATACCTGAAATACAGATCCATAAGGACTAATGTATGTGAGTAGGTGATTGTGTGTAATATGTGCTAGTGGCTTACCTCCAGTCAACATTGTAGAAGACTGGAGAGAAGTGTAGTTGATGGACGCATGTTAGCAGGTGCAGTTATCCAAATATGGTAATCTAGTGTAAGTAGTAAAATGTATAAGTGTTGTGCTAGTGAATGGGATGATCTCCAATAGTAAGACTATGTCAGAGTGCAGCCTCGGAGCTGTGCTCCTAAGCAAGCACCAGTATCAGAGTTCTAACTAAGTGAGAAATGGAATATAAGGTATGAGTAACATATGAGAACATAACAGGAACAGAGTCAGAGAGAAACACTAAGTACAAGCCTGAATGAAATAGATACAGGAGAGAATGGAGGAGAAACAGACTGAAGGTATAACAGAGGTGGTACAGAGGTACCAGAGTTGACTTGAAAGTATGGGATATGACAGGCTGATACATATTATGGCATGGACCTACCCTTCTAAGAGGTTATAAGAGTTTATGTATATTATGCAAATTATGTACTTTTGTAATGAGCTTAGCAGAAAACCTGGAAACTTGTGATATACAATTGCATGTGGAAGCATTAGTGCCAAGTCTGCTGGGTGGAGCTCAATTCACACAAAGTCTTAGGTTATCAATGTTATTAAAATCATTTTTACTATAAAGTAGTCTGATCAATAAAGAGAAGCTTCTGTCAGAATAACAGAACAATCATCCATTTCCTCTGAAGCAGTACATTCAAGTGCATTATCTGAATTGTTGCCCACAACTTATATCACCAGCATATTGAAGAATTAGTGGGAGAAAACAGCTTGAAAGGTCAGAAAAAGAGCAGTGAGAGGGTATGTGTGGGCACACTAAAATCAGTATATTGAAGGTGGAAGGTGATGTATACATACAGTATCATGTTTGTGGTAGTAAATAATAATTCCTTATATAATAGGATGTAAAAATATGTTTAGAGGTTTGCAAATTCAACAATGAGCATACATATAGTATGAGTTAGAAACTGAAAGCAAACAATGACAGTGCAAGTGAAAACACACACCATCTGATGCTGCAGTGCCCCTATGAATGTTATTGAATAGGGCAGATTTTGGTGTGTTGGTCACATTATTTTATATGTCTGCATATCTTGTCTTTGCTGAAACAATAAGCTGTAATGACAACTGTAAGACATTGCCCTTTTACTTTTCTCTGAGTGTGAACATTATTGCCTAATTTTCATTTAATTACTCTCATTACTCCCATCCCTTATTAAAGCCTTTAAATGACTTTCTTTCCCTTCTAAAATCAATTTCAATCACCTGTTTTCCTTGAAAAACAAAGCAGATGTATACAGATGCATGTTCCTCCCCTTCTGATACATTGGGCATTTGATGCCAGTTGCAACCCCCCAATGTATAGTTGGTCCAACTTACCTTCATTTTACTCTATCATCTGACTGATCACACTTATATATATGCCAGACCATTGGTCTAATAAGTTAATAGAGATGGTAAACTTTGTTTTGGCATCAACTTTACCTCTTTACTCAGCAAGGCAGAGATAAAGGATTCTGTTTGGTGAGCTCTTGATAGACTCTGGTGAGAATCATTTTGTCTTTATTGTTATTTTGAGAAACACCTGGTTTGAGAGCTTTAAGACTAATCCCTGCTTCTGAATTGCAGCTTTATTTGTGCCATTATCTCCTGTACCACAGAAAACCCTGCATTCCCACAATGGGTATACCATCCATCTGTCAATCATAAAGCATGGCTCAACCTGGATCTTATTGTTGAAAACAGAGGAAGATCACTCCACCCATCTGAGTTCATTCAAAGCATAAGCCTCAAATGACTACCTGTTATAGATGGGAATGGTATCACCACTCTTTTCAGAATTTACCTGCTTACAATATCAAATGTAGATCATGATAAAAACAACAAATATAGCTTATACATTCATGGATGTCATTCAATCATTGATGTGCTACCTGCACTCCATACACTTGAACCTGATGTGCAAATGGATCTTTGATAAAGAGATGGAAGTCAAGATTAACCTTTCAGAAGAGTGGAATGTTGGAATTAGTGAGCATGCATGCAGCCACAGCCACAACTGGTCCAAATGACTGCTGATGCTCATATGGCTCAACATGCCACCATTGCTTGCATATTGAACATCATATGAACCATTTCACTGCCTTTATCATGTATTCACTTTTTCTTTTATTCCTGTGTTTCACATATCTGAAGCTTTGCAAGCTCCTAGTATCTCCTTTAGATGCTATTCATTTACTTTTATATATAAGACTGCTTTTTGTACCCAAAGCACCTTAGTCTATTGTCAAGGACATGACTGAGGTGAGATACTTGTTAATTAATTTTTCTATGTACTCATAATTAACTTGTACATAGTTGTTTTCATTAGGTGAATATTATAGTCTGTTGTCAAGTGCATGACTGAGTTGTTCTCATTAGTCATGCTCACCTCTTGATCAAGTGCTATTTCCCACATGGAAGAATCTTCTCATTGATTCAATTATAGTGATAGAAGAGCCATCTAAAGAACTGGAAACAATCAAGGCAAGGCTCTTGCAGGAAATCACATAGCAGACCATTGGGATTATGGTAAGTGATCTCAATCTTCTCACCCACTTCCTTGTTGTGATGGTTTAATTAATGGTATGGATTACCATAATCTAGACCTTCCCTACTCTGGTTCTCCCATCCCATCTGTTAAATATGTTCAACTCACTGTTCCACTATACCATCACTGTATCATAATTAGAACAGCTGAAATTGTCACCAAGGCTA
The DNA here is from genome assembly GCA_038088835.1 of Singerocomus rubriflavus. Taxonomy (NCBI): domain Eukaryota; kingdom Fungi; phylum Basidiomycota; class Agaricomycetes; order Boletales; family Boletaceae; genus Singerocomus; species Singerocomus rubriflavus. The sequence continues at coordinate 12,434 of JBBPJS010000098.1, forward strand.
AAAAGCTAGGGATTGTAAGAGACTGAGTGAGCTATGATCTATGATATAAAGACTGTGAGTCTCTCCAGTCAAATGATGATGGACTAGTTTAATGTACCTATGATATAGAAATCATAAGTCTCTACATATATCAGTACATACAGTAATGACAGTAAATGTATGTGCTGCTTACCTCCAGTCAGATGATGATGAACTAAAGGTAAGACACAGCATGGACAAGTGGGGTAAGTGAGTGTTGTCTATATATGGTAACCTAACAAGTGTAGGTAGTGGGATGTAGGTATGTACTGTAATGCAGGCTGTTCTCCAACACACCCCCTTAGACCATACATAATCTGTAATCTGTGATATGTTTTTGGTGGTTTGTTCAAGTGAGGGGCTTGGTAAGCCTGTCAGCAAGCATTTCACTGATAGATATGTGAGTGACCTCAAATGTGCCATTTTCAACATGTTTGCATATGAAGTGGTATTTTGTATCAATGTGGTGAATATGCAATTGGAATGATGCATCTTTTGTTAGTGAGATAGCTTCAGTGTTGTCAACAAGGAGTTGAGTCAGTGGTAGCTGGCTGTGCTAGTTGATGATTTTGAATCCCATGAGCCAGTTGGTGTCCTTTTCTTTCATCTCAAAAAGATGGTGGAAAAGAGTTCTTGTGTCCTTGAGCATGTTGGGGGAGTCTGCAATGGTGAGGATGTTGTCAATATGAATGGTGCTGATGAAGATGCTGAGTAGTGTTCAATGGGTGTAAACAGCATGGTCTGATGGCATGCAGGCAAATCTATTTGTGGTCAAGCAGTTGTTTATGTGCTTGTTCCATAAGTGGGACCCCTGTTTGATGCCATATAGGCTGAGTTTAAGTTGGGTGACTTTGTCTATGCCATTGTTAAATCCTTCTGATTGGCACATGTATATTTTGTGGTTGATTTTGCTATGTAGGAATGTGCCTGTGACATTGTCTTGGCCTCAGTATGAGTCACTTGTGGCTGCCAGATGAAGGATGGTGTATAATGAGTTATGGTGTACTATGGGTGAGAATGTGTTGCTGTAGTCTATGCTGAGAATCTGTGAGTAGCCTTGGGCTACAAGTCAGGCCTTGTAACATGCAATCTCACTGTTGGGGCCATATTTGATAACATAGGTCCATTAGCATCCAATGGTTTTGCAGTCTCTGGGTTTGTCAACAAGTTTCCATGTGCCTCTCTGCTGTAGCATGTCATATTTCTCTTGCATGGCTTTCTGCCAGTGGTTGGGGTCTGGACATGTGGTCACCTTATGGTAGTTTTGGGGAATGTCTTGGCTATAGGCTGCTAGGTAGGCTATTTGGGTGATGCATTCAATGGTGGTGGATTTCAGTAAAGTTATGGTTAATGGCTCTTTATTGGCCTTACATGTCTCTTGTTGGGCTTTTTGCTTGGCTTTCTCTCTTTTAGCCTTCTTTTTTTGGGTGTCTGCTGCCTGTTTGATTTATGATGAATGTGTAGTGCATGTTGAGTGTCAGAATGATGGGGCTGTGGGTAATGATGATGGTGGTGTTTCTGTCATCTCATCTGTTGCAGGTTCTGATTGGGTTGTTTCTGGCTTGGGTGTATGTTTGGTGGGTATTACAGATGTTGGAGCTGTTGGAGGTTCAGGGGATGTTGTGGTTTCTGTGGTGATTGGATTGTTTCTCTTCTGTGTCACTTCCTCAATTTGAGTGGTTTTTATCTGAGGTGCTGTGATATTGATGCACACCCCCTTGCCTGTAGTGTAGTTTGGTGTCAGGATATGGACATCATTGTTGTCACAGGTGGTTTTCTTGTAGACAATGATGTCACAAAATATGATGAATTTGTGTTTTGATGGTATCCAGACATGGTAGGCTTTGGAGTTGTATTCAAAGCCACAGAATGTGCTGTTGATGGACTGTAGGTTGAGTTTTTGACATTGTTTCATTGGAATGTGAACATGGCAATGTGAGCTGAATACACAGAGAGTGGATATGTCTGGTTTCTTACCATAGAAGGTTTGGTTAGGGTGGAGTGTTGTAGTGCCTTGGTTGAGCTGTGGTTTTGGATATAGTTGGCATATTTGTGAGCTTTGGGCCAGAACTGCTTGGATATTTCTGTGTGTTCTAGCATTGATAGAGTGCTCTTGTGTGTCATTTGATTGAACCATTCAGCAATGCTATTTTGTTGTGGGGTATACAGTGCTGTGTATTCATGGGTGATGCCATTCCTTCAGAAATAGGCTTGTAGTTGGATGTTAATGAATTCACCACCATGGTCTGTGTGGACAGTCTTTATGCAGTGCTTTGTGTATGTTTCAAGCTTTTAGATAAGGATCCTGATGAAGGTTGGTGCTTCATCCTTTTGTTTGAGAAACTCCTTCCATTCTTTTCAGCTGTGGTTGTTGACTATGACCAGTGTGTATATATAGCCATTGATGAATCTATTGAACAGGCCTTATAGGTTCATGTGTAGGCATTCCATAGGTTTGGTGGCTTGTTGAGTGGCTGTGATGGGGAACAGTGATTGGTGGTGTTTGCCTTTTGCACATCTGTCACATGAGAGTAGTTCTCCAGTTCCATGTAGGTCAACTCCAGTGACAAGTTGGTGGTGGTTTAGGTGGCAGAGGCTTTTGAGGGTTATGTGCACCATGTGGGCATGCCATAGGTTGAGATTGGGTGTGTGATGGGCTGCAAATGTTGTGTGGGTATGCTTGGTGAGTGGGGTAGTTGTGGTGTTGATTTCATATAGGTTGTCCTTTAGCTTTTCCTCTATCACCATTTCTTCATTTGCATTTTTGATGGTAATTTGGCCATTGTGCTTGGTAATCTCCATCCCTTGCCTGTCCATTCAGCTCTCCAACATCAGGTTGTTGCAGGCATCAGGATAATAGTTGACATTTGTTAGTTTTATTGTGCAGTTGGGTTTGCCCTTGATGGATATGATTATGTGAACAGTGCCTATGCCTAGTATTTGTAGTGCAGGGCCATTTTTAACTATCCCATTTATAGTGTTGCTTACTGGGGTAAATGTGGTGAACACAGATTGTTTAATGCATATGTGGGAGGTTGAGCCACCATCCAGTATCTAGCTGAGTTTGAAGAATGGGGTGGTTTTGCTGGTGAGGTATGAGAAGTTGGAGCCAGAGTGTGGCTTATATTTCTGTTTGCTCTCTGTGTTAAACTCAATGGATGCTACTCTGAGGGGAACTCTGAAGGTCCAGAGTTGAGGGGGTCAAACAGGACTTTTGCTTCACCTTATATGGTGTGCCCTTGCAAAGAATCTGGTGTCCTGAATTTATGGAGGGTTGGAGATTGGAGGTTGGAGGAGGTAAGTGTAAGGAGAAGTTGGTCAACAACTTAGAGGATAAATGGGGAGAGTGTTAGGTTATGTCAATATTCAAACTAAAGTGTACAAGATGTATCTATGGAGTTTATATATGGAGGGACTCAGATGACTAAGCCTGAAGTTGGGTGATACTATATACTGGAGGGGTTGGAGGTAAAACTATGCCAGAGTGCAGCCTTGGAGCTGTGCTTCTAAGCAAGCACCAGTATTGAAGTTCTAACTAAGTGAAGAAATGAAATGTAAAATATGAGTAATGTATGGGACATAACAGGAACAGAGTTAGAGAAGGAACACTAGGTACAAGTCTGGATGGAGTAAATACAGGAGGAGATGGAGGAGAACAGACTGGGGGTGTGACGGAGATGGTACAGAGGTACCAGAGTTGACTCAAAGTATGGGATATGACAGTTGTTATGACATGTATGCCAGACTTGATCACTTTTCTTTTCTTTCCTGTTATCTTATCTTATCTCCATCATCACATGATTGGTCTAGACTTATGATGTCATCTATGATGTCATGCCTGCTGGAAACCTCATGTTGAGGCCAGGCTTTTCTAAAAGCTTCTTTTCATTTTCATCACCTTCTTTTCATTTCTGCTTGGTTCTCTTCCATTCTGGAACCTCATGGTCATCTTCTTTTTCACACCTTATCAATGACATCACTTGGTCCATGCACTGGTTTGTACAGTATATAAAGGGGACATTGTTGGCTGAATCCCTGTTGCGGAACCGAAGAGTTCCATCTACCCAATCACAAATCTAACCAACCCAGCAAACGACCAGGGATTGATATGATGAATCCATATGAGATAATATCTGGACGTGTAGAGTGCTGGACAGCAGGAATAAGGGATATGGAATAAAGGAGAGGACTGAGTCGGGACGTCTTCATAGATGAACTCCAGGACTACTCTTGCAAGTCCTTGATAACCAACGAACTATTGCATCGTGGTTCTGTCTTCCTCCTAACACTACAACCTAATGTATGTAGTGTAATCATGTTCAGCTCTTGGGGTGAGGGTTCCGAGCCTTGGGTAATCATGTGGCTAATTCCAGGTTGCCATCCTTGAGAATGAAGGCAGTGTCACCGTAGATACGTGGGTCTGTTTGATAACCCCAACGTATGTTCCAATGAGAGACGCTGTGCTACTCGTGGCTTAAATATTGGTAGAACAGTTCCTAATATGATAAGACCTATCAGCAGTGAGAGCTTTTCTAGGTCGCCGGTATAACATCAGTAGTCGGTACGATGGAGGACTACATCACATGATCTTTAATAGTTTTGATAAAGGTTTGGTATCTTCCAAAGAATGTCTTCTGTTCTTCTCGGTACTGGGTTCTGTACATTGATGGGGAACAAGCTTGCTCATTGGCCTTAGTTGGCAGTTCGGTGGTACGAGGGACTGATACGATGGTACGATGGGGAGAGGGATAAAGGTTAGCTTTATCTTCAGACGTGCCTCACTCTTAGGGATCCAATGAAGGACCGGTAGGCGAATAGCTGTCCTTTACAAGTCTTAACTTCACTAGGCCACCACTAAGGGCAGGGTAGGAGAGGTAACAAGTGGATTAGGCTGAGGGAACAGCCTGAACTCATAACCCCTTATATATGGTACAGGAGTAGTGCATGGACCAAGCAGTACACTAGGGTCTAGGGTATACGCGACTAATGCTATAGGCTAAGTAATATAAGAGGGCAGTGTCCATGAGGAGAACATTAGGCATTCATCTGTAAGAATGGAAGAAGCGGAGATGAGATGCAGCATGTAGGGTACAGGGAATAATCAATCACAAGATGTGATGATTGGAGAGGTGGATCATGGCAGAGATCCCATCAAGGGTTCTGCAGGGTTCGTGATCGAGATGAGATCCCGATAGATGATCATACCGATCGAATGGTAAGGGCGGAAATGAAGGAAGGAGGATCGAGATCGGAATGGAAGATGATCGGTGAGGTCATGATGAGTGAAAGGAGAGATAGGAGATGTGATCATGTGACAGGTGCAGGCGTGAAAGTGTGAAGGGATGGTGTGGTCACATGATCAGGGATGAGTCATGAGTCAGTACTCGTGCACATGTGCAGTCATTGTACCAAGTATCATACACAATTCGTAACAATCCCCTTAGCCTAATCCACTTGATTACTCATCCTTTTATAGAAAGTGAGATCATAAAGGGTTACCCTTCTCTTATCCTTTCCTCATTGTACCATCATTCTATCATACCAAGACCACTCAAGGGATCTTGACAAGAGTCTGTCTATTTCTGTTCAGTTCTATATCAACAGTATTCCCCTCTTAGGCCTAAACCCTTGAAGGCCACTGAGGACCATGTGACTTCATTGATTGCAGAGTCTGAAAAACTAATCAGTGGAGTGGAGTATTACTCACACTGTATAAAGTCTGAGTGATCCATGAACAACTTCTTAGAACCCAACCACCATGTCTGACCTCACAGACATTAAGAACTGAGATGATAAACATCTGGTGGAGTGTGTCAATGACAATAATGCATTGTGGGATGTGAAGGCAGTGGAGCAGAGACAGTGTGTGAAGGCAAGGAGGAAGAAGGAGGAGTGGAGGAAAGCAGAGAAGGCTGCCAAAAGGCAGGCAGAGGAGGACATGAGGTGTTGAGCAGTGGCCAAGGCAGCAGCCAAAAAGAGGGTGAGTGCCCTTTGTTGTGAACAGACAGTGCTGACAGAGCACAGGCAGAGCAAGTGGCAGTGAAGCAGGGCTTCAGCAAAGGGAAGGGGCAAGTGGAGCTGGTGCCAGTGTGCCAAAGGTGTAAGGACTGGAGGCTGGACTACACCCTTGGTTCTGGAAAAGCCACATTGTGTGAGGAGTGCTGATGTGTCAAGGCATAGTGTGAAAGGCCAGGGGAGACAAAGATGGAGGTGAGGAAGAAGAAGAGGGAGCACAATAGAGATAAGGCAAAGGGACTGTGAAAGAAGGTCCAGTCAAAGGAAATGGGGGGTAAGTTAGAGTTGCAGGAGTGCATAGAGTTGTTGATGAGGGCGATCAACAATCACCAGGATGCAGTGAGAGGGAAATTGGACTGCTTGGTCTGTGTGGTGGAGATTCTGGTGGACCTCAAGATTACAGAGGTCTACTCAAATGATGAAAACAAGAGCAGCAAGAAGGAGGATAAAGAGGGGAATGAGGGTGGGGGTAAGGAGGATGACAGAGAGGGGTTGGAGGTGTTGAAGGACATCTCTGGAGGTATTCACAATGTAGAAATTCCCTAGTTGTCTTCAATGTAACTCCTTTCACTTGTGTCAAGCAGTATGAGATCCAGACTTCTCTGGGTACTGGAGATGGAAGTTCAAAATGAGCTTCAATGCATGGTCTAACTCCATTGTGAGTAGCCACAAGGTTTCTTCATCTATTCCTTTGTACCTGGACCAGTGGACCAGATACAGGAGTTTACAGTTCTTTCATTGTCAGTCTATCTTTGAGTCCAAGATCTTAGAGATCTTGTATTCTGGTTCACTGTTGACTTCAATTGGAGGCAGAGGTGGTTGTGTGCAATTAGGGATGGTGTTTTGGGTAGCAGGTTCTAATTGGGAGATGTGGAAGATCAGATGTATGGACTTCATGTTCTCTGGAAGATGAAGCATAAAGGAGAGTGTACCTGCCTGCGCAATGATATCAAAGAGTCCTAAGTTCTTCTTGGAGAGTTTATTTGAGGGATGCATGGTGCTAAAGTACTTGGCTTTGACAAAAACCTGATCACCAACTTTGAAGTCTGGTGCTGGAGTTTATTTAGCATTCACTGGACCTTGATAATATTGCTGGGCTAGGCCTATTTCTTTACAGAGGAATTGGTGGAGGGAGTTGAGATTGACAGAGTACTCTCAAGCTCTGGCAGAGGTGAGATCTTGTTCAGGGTGGATGGTGATGTTAGGTTGGTAGCCCTTATTAGTAAAGAACAGTGATATGCTGGTGGTGGCATTCAGAGCATTGTTGTATGTGAACTCCATGAGGGGCAGAAGTTTGAACCAGTTGTCTTGCTGGTAGTTGCAGTAGATTTGGAGGTACTGCTCCAATGTCTGATTCATTTGCTCTGTTTGACCATTGCCCTCTGGGTGGTAACTGGAGGTAAAGTGGAGTTGGATGTTGAGAGCTTTACCTAGAGAGTGGAAGAAGTGGGAGATGAACTCCAAGCCTCGATTGAAGGTGATGTGAGATGGAACTCTATGCTTTGAAAAGACATGGAGGAGAAAGAGTTTTGCTAACTCCAAAGACATTATCTTGTTGTTGGTGGGAATGAATATGCATTGTTTGGACAGTCTGTCCACAATGACAAGGATTGTGGTGTGACCAGAGGATGGAGGTAGTTGCTTGATGAAGTCCGTAGAGATTGAGTTTCATGGCTTCTTGGGAATTGGGAGTTGCTTGAGTAGCCCATAGGGCTTGTGTCTTGATACCTTGGCATGAGCACAGGCTGTACAGGATGTGATGTACTCTTTTACAAAGGTCCAGATGCCCAGCCAGGTGTATTCTCAGTGGATGAGTTCTAATGTTCAATTTTGGCCAAAATGACCAGAGAGTGGGTGGTCATGCTTATAACAGAGGATGCAGAGGCAGAGATTGTTGGCCTTGGAGACATAGATGTGGTCATCTAGGCATAAGAAGCCTTTAGAGTCGATGGACCAAAGACACAATGCTCTAAGGAACAATGTAAGTTGCTCTTGGGTGAATATGGGGCAGAAATTCTGGGGGTTAACTAGAGCATAGTGTCATATCCATCCAGTCTATGCCCCTCCTCTAACCATCTCTGGTCACCTCCATTATCCCTCGTTCCCCCTATACCTCCTATCCTTCAAAGCCCCTATCCTTTGAAGCTCCTACCCTGGAGTTCATTCCTCTGTTTTTGCCAGTTTTTAAATGCATCAGACTTACTATTTATATCCTTCATATATTTCTGTCTATCATTGTCAGTGTCATTGTCACTGTCCACCCTTTGTTTCATCATTCTTTGATACCTCCATATGTTCTTGACATGACCATATGATCACTTGACATTTCCACATGCTTATCTGTTTTATCTTGTACCTTACCTCACTCATACTTAAGAGCTGCACTCCCTGTATATCTCTGGAGTACAAAAATCAACTAAATTACTCCTTCTGTCCTCATTCAATCCCCTCACAACTTCTACTCCCCCTATCCCTCCTCTGCTCCAGACCTCCACTCCTATGTTCTCTGAAATCTGAGAACACAGGTCTATATGAGGGTGTGACACATAAGTCCTGCACCAGTGTCCTCACTAAGTTTCCCCTTACCCTGTTTCTCTGTTTGGGCTCTTGGTCCACCACTACTACTAACTACTTCATTCTCTTCTAGAACTCCACACCTCCAGTTGGACTTCAACAAGGAGGACACAAACTTGACAGTATTTTCATACTTCCACTTGTATAGGATCCTATTGATGTAAAAGTGTGCTGCATAGTGCTTTCAGCAGTGCTCATACTATTCCTGGTGAGTTCATCAGCCTGTTAGTCAGGCCTGGTGACTTCATTTCCAGATATCTTACCAATTGAGGCCTGTTGTCTCCTTTGACACTGCTTCCTGAAGATTCAGAGTCCCCTCTAGGATCCCATTTTAGAGAACTTTGGGGTGGTGATTATGATGCAGGACTTGGTGGGCCTGGTGGACCCCCACCCCCTGGGCCAGGGGATGATGGCAGAGATGGTGACAACTCCTTCTCAAGTTTCTCCAACTTCAAAGATGATGATGACCCTTGGGGTCGATGTCAGGAAGATAACTCCAAAGCTGCCAACAATGTCCCTTTGGCTTATGAGCCTTTTTCTCAACTGGCTGATTCTATTCATGAGCTAACTAAACAGGCATTGCATCATAAGAAGAGCTCCAACCCTTCAAAGACTAAAGTCCATGAACCTGATGTTATGACATTGCATGCATACTTGTGTGCATTCATGAATACCACCTGCATACTTTGTGTTAGTGCAGTGTGATGACCTTTCCTAGTGCACAGGTTGCACTACTTACAACTTTTCCTGATCATGTGACTACTTCATTCCTTCATCACTCCGTCACATCTTTATGATGATCACATCTTAACTCCTCTCCTTTTCTTTCACGACCTTCATGACCACCTAACTAATCATCTAGATTCTCACCACACCTCATGGTTGATGCATGCCTGAGATGCATCTTTTATTCCTTCATCTCTGCTCCTTTTCTGATCAGTACGATCTCATCCAGATTATCAATCTAGATCATGACCCTGCAAGATCCTTGATGGATCTCTGCCATGATCCCCTTCCTGATCCTTCACATCTTGTGATTGATCTTCCATTCTACTAGTAAGCACTGTATTCATCTTAGCTCTTCCATTTCTCTCTAGATGAATACCTAACCTTTACCTCATGGACTCTTACCTTTATCTTATCTACCAATGGCATTAATTACACTATACCCTAGATCCAAGACACAGCATGGTCTGTGCACTCTCATGTACCATATATAAGGGGTTGTGCAAGGGCTGTTATCCCCCAGCCAAATCCACTTGTTCACCTCTCCTACCCTGCCTGCAAAGGTGGCCTAGTAACATTTAAGCTATGACAAGTAAAAAGGTAGCCATTCATCTGCCAGGTCTTCATTGACTCCCTAGGTTGAGGTATTGCCTGGATGCAGTCTCCTCTACTCCCCTCACTCTTTTATTTATTACTGTGTGGTCATGCCAACTCAAGACTCGGTTGAAGACAGAACCCAGTCAAGACAACTTGGAACATAATCTTTGTGAAGACATTCAATACTTTGTGGAAAGCCATTCTACATGACTTAAGACTACAGTCAAGATGATGTTATACCTGTGAGTCATCTAGGCATACGCTGCCATTGTCCCTTATTATATTTGATGATCTATCTATTAGTTGTTCCTCCTCGTACTGCAGTCCTGGAGAAGATCCTATTGGTGGTTTCTGTGTGATGACCCCTAGGATAGGGTGGCACCCTGATAATCAGCTTGCAAGGGTGGCAACCTGGAGATAGCCATGTGATTACCCAAGACCCCAACTCCTCACCCCATGGGTTATCTACAATTATGCCACAGTCATAGGATGTGGTATTAGGAGGATGTGGACCAGCTGCAAGAGTGCTTGGTCATACTGATGATGCAAGAGTTTGTCAAGGTGTTGATGATCACCCTTTTCTCACTCCCGACTCCCTCTCTGTCTATTCAAGATGCTCTTTCATCTGTTTATGGTTCAGCCCTGTAGAAGATGATGCTGGATTGCCCGATGGGTATGGTGATATAGGTTTAGGCAGTGTAGTGTTTCTCTGGTCACTCAACACCTGATCTGTTTGATGAAACTGATTCAAAGAAACTTCATTCATTTGTAGTTTAGTGTGAACTGAACTTCCAGGCCAACCCAAAGTCCTTTAAGAAAAACTGGTCTAAGATAACATTCATGCAGTTGTATCTCAAGGGTGTTGCCCTAGAGTACTTTGAGCCAGACTTGCTCAGAGATGAACCTTCACAGTCTTGTCCCCTCTGGATAATGAGCTGGAAAACCTTCCTCTTTGAATTGCAGTCTAACTTTGACCCTCATGATCCTGTTGCTGATGTGAAAGCTCAACTTGAGCAACTGCAGATGTGAGACTCACAATGCATTTCTAGGTATATTGTCAAGTGGAACTGACTCACAACCCAAGTCTGTGAGTGGAGCCCTGGTGCTCTCCACTAGAGTTTCTATAATGGACTTCTGGACCACATTACGAATGAGCTGTCATGGCAGGGTAAACTGGACAACATCCATGACCTTCAAGTGCTTGCCCAGCAGATCAACCATTGCTATTGGAAGCACAAAGAAGAGCTCAACCATGCTGCCAAGGCCTCTGGTCATCAGAACTTCTCAAAGACTTTGTCAAACCCTCCACACTCCAGCTCCACTTTGTCAAAGCCCAAGAATGATAAGTCCAAAGGTAACTCCACTGGGAGTTCTTTGAACTCCTCCACTTCCAAGAACAAGGACAATAAGGGTAGCAGTGCTGACCCTTCCATTTCATTGAAGCTTGGCACAGATGGCAAACTCCTCCCTAAGGAATGCCAGCACCAGCTAAAAAATAACTTATGCCTTTTCTGCAGACAGTCTGGCCACTCTGCCAAAGAGTGTCCAAAGTCAACCTTTAAAGCTGTGAAGGCTCATGCCACTACTGTGGCCTTTGCCAGCTCTGCCTCCTCAAAGGCAAAAAAATAGAGTGCTACTCCTCTAATGCTGCATGGACTGGGAGTTGAACCCAACCATGCTCTAATGAAGTTATGCCTCAATGTGTCCACTCTTTGTAATCCGAATTCTCTTCATCTGCTTGTTTCTATTCCCCAGTTTTTCTTATCCTCTGTACCTACTCTTATAGACTCTGGTTCGACTCATTGCTTCATTGACTCTTCCTTTGTTGAGAGGCATGGCATATCTATGATTTCTGTTCCTCTGATTTCACTCCACCTCTTCAATGGGTCATCCACTTCTGTCATTTCATCTGCTGTAGATCTTTCTTTTTCTCTGCCCTCCTGTGATTCTACCTCTGCAATATTTTTTATCACCTTCTTGGATTCCTCTTGTTCATTGGTTTTAGGACACAGCTGGCTCACCTGCTACAATCTGTTGATTGACTGGGTTATGAGCAGCATCTTGTTCATGGCCCTTATAGAAGGAACATCAAGCCTGATGTCATCCTCTGCACCTCCAGAGGCTCCACCTTTGGATCACACTTTGCCAGAATTGCTGCTGGCACCCAGACTTATATGTTCTCCCATCTCCTTTGTCAATGCCATGGCATTTGCTTGCACATGCAAGATGGAAGGCTCAGTTCAATTCACCATTCACCTTCAGTCCTCAGATCAGGTCAAGGCTCACTCTGTCTCCATCTCGGATGCTTCTGAAGATGTGAACCTCTTTAGAGTTTCTCCAGAGTACCATGAATTTGTGGATGTCTTTAGTAAGAAATGAGCTGATACTCTGGCTTCTCATCATCCCTTTGACCTTAAGATCAACCTGGAGAAGGACACTGAACCTTCTATAGGAAAGCTATACTCACTTTCCCCCATAGAAACTCAGGCCCTCTGTGAATTCATTAATGAGCATTTCAACATCAGGTTCATATGTGCCTTGAGCTCTCCACATGCTGCTCCAATGCTTTTTGTCAAGAAGAAGGATGG
>JBBPJS010000099.1:0-24916 GCA_038088835.1 Singerocomus rubriflavus
CTAGCACCTATTCCTACAGGCGAGGCAGGTCTGGGAGGTGGTTCAGCATCCAATGGTGCGATATTGGCATCAGGAGGAGCCTCTGGAGCGGCCACAGGCTCAACATCTCCCCTCTGATTCAGAGGGTCCTCAGATTCGCTTTCTGAGTCAGAAGTAGGCCAATAGTGGTGCACAGATGGTTTTGAAGGTGCAGGATGTGGAGGAGTGATATCAGGCTCCTTCAAAGGAGTGACAGATGCAGTGGTAGGTCGTTTAGACAGTGGGAAGTACCTCTCATTGAAATCAGCCCTTTCTGAGATGACTGTGCGCTTTGAGGTAGGATTGTAGAACTTCCAGCCCTTGTAGCCTTCAGGATAGCCTATAAACACACATTTCTCCATATGGGACTCCAGTGGATGCCTCTTGTCCTTCTGGACATGCACATAAGCAGTAGAACCCCAAACTCGCAGATGCAAGACATCAGGCTTCCTCCCATGCCACAGTTTATAAGGCATTGCATTCTGAATGGCATCAGTAGGGCACCTGTTCCATATATGCACCAGAGAAGCAAGAGCTTCGCCCCAGAATGCTGGAGGCAGTCCAGATTCATCCAACATTGCAGTAATGCACTCAGAGAGCACCCTATTCGCCCTTTCAGCAACTCCATTCTGTTGGAGGCGATTCCTGACTGTGTGCTGGCGTAGAATGCCGCACTGAGTGGTGAAATCAAGGAAGGACTTGCTCATGTACTCCCCTCCCTTGTCATCATGCAGGATCTTGATCTTTCACTCACTCTGATTCTCAGCAAATGCCTTGAATGTTTTGAATGCCTCAAACACGTCTGATTTGGCCTTAAGCGGAATAACGAAGCAAAATCTCGAGAAATCATCAATGAAGGTGACCCAATACTTGAATCCAGAGAATGACGCATGTCCTACATGGTGGATATCACTATGGACGAGTTCTAGAGGGTGGGAAGCGCGCCATTTAGAGCTAGGGAAAGGATTGGAGTGCATCTTGCCAGCTAAGCAAGGTTCATAGACAGGATCTGGCTTGGTGGGCGAGTCTATAGCCATCCCAGTGACCAGGAAGTGCTTTAGCATGGTCTTAACATCAGCAAGATGGTGATGGGCAAGTCTTCTGTGCCAGAGGTCGAGATTGAGCAGAATTGTGGTCGCTGCAGAGGCATACTCAGTGATAGGCATGGTTTCACCATCCAGAAATGTGCAGTTCTTGTCCTTGATGCTCATAGTGAAGAGAGGTTGTCCAGAGGGTCGCTCAAAGCTCATGTGTATAAAGTTGATGGTTACAATGAAGTCCTTGTGGCAAGAGAGGTATAGCACAGAGAGTAGATTTGAGCAGAGATCAGGGACATGTAGGACGTTGGTAAACTTGATAGGACACCTTCTTTTACCCTCTACCACTGGTACAAACACCACAGACCCCACCCCAGCAGAGTAGACGACTTTGCTGTTTGTCAGCTTGATGGGAACGCATTTGGGGCTGTAATTGCACAGCCAGTGACGATGAGGGGTCATATGAGAAGTGGCACCTATATCAGCAATCCAGTCAGCGCTGGCAGAGAGGAGAAGTGGATAAAGCACATCAGATGGGTCATAGATGTGCATACTTGCATTTCTGGCGAATTACATGGCTTGGGATGTGGTCTGAGGAGCAGGAGTGGGTGAGGGCGATGCAGGAGGTGTTGAAGAGGTGGTAGATGCGTCCTGGGCTTGATTAGCCTTGCCAGTGTGCTTCTGAGGCTTCTTCCCTGCCTTTCGAGCCAGATAGTTCGATTTGGCGCTTGCTAGGCTCTGGCACCTGTGACCACAATGGCTAGGGTACTCACAGAACCAGCAAGCGGTGCCGGATGGGCATTTGCAGCTTTCAGAGAGCGCAAACAGCGCTGAGTCGGTTGCTGCGGCCTCAGGATGACGCTTCCGCTGCAATTCTTCGGCCAGGAATGCCTCCTTCAGCTTCTCCTTGTCTAAAGTCTGGAAAAGAAGCAAAGAGGACACAAAATGCGAGTATTCCTCGCCCAGGGAGCGCACCACAGCCATACAGACGAGCTCGTTGTCCAAATCTGCGATGGAGTAGGTTTGGGAGTCTTTGGGGCACAGTTCTTGGATCTTGGACATGGAGTCCTCAATCCTGGCAACTAGGGAGCTGAGGAACTCGTCAGGAAGCTTCCTGATCAAGAAAAAATCGTCCCAAGCGTTGAAACACGCTCCAGGACGTTGTTGCAGGTGGATGGAGGCTAGGGTCGACCAGATCTTTGCAGGATCATCCTGGACAGCTTCAATATGCGTTCTTTGCTCTGCAGAGAGCGCGAGGTAGAGTTCTCCAGCAGCCTTGTCCGCTCTGAGGTCCCACTTGAGTTGAGCATCAGGTTTAGAGTCATCAGGTCGCTTCTCTAGGCCATTGACTATGGTCCAGAGGCCCTTAGTGCGTAGATAGGCCTTCATTTCGCCCTTCCAGGTGGCATAGGTGGAGGCAGTGAGCTTGGACACTGAGAGAGTGGTCTTAGCTTCATCCTCAGGCATGACAGGAATATAGAAGGTGGTAATAAGAGGATTGGGTGAGAATTCGACAAGAGAGCAGTAGGGAGTGATGGGAAGCAAATAGGCAGGTGAAAATTTTGCACAGAGGTGTTGGGAAGCGAATATGGCTTGCAGGACAACCTAAGGCGCAGGGCTCATAACCTATTGATCTTGTGCTCAGTGTCAGAAACTAAGGAAAAAGCGACACTGAGCACACACAAAGGGTATACACTACAAACAAGAAGACACAACCATAAATAGAGCTGAATAAGCTCAAATGCGCTCACACTGAACACTGGATGAAGTATAAGTGTTAAAGCACAATAGAATAGGAAAAAGATAGTAAAAAAGGTGCAAAAGCACCAATACCAACAGAAAATTTTGCGCAGAGGTGTTGGGAAGCGGATATAGCTTGCAGGACAACCTAAAGCGCAGGGCTCATAACCTATTGAGCTCAGCACTTGTGCTCAGTGTCAGAAACTTATTTATTGTGAGTGATACACCACATACCTTATGCTTAGTGTCAGAAACTAAGGAAAAAGCAACACTGAGCACACACAAATGGTATACACTACAAACAAGAAGACACAACAATAAATAGAGCTGAATAAGCTCAAATGTGCTCACACTGAACACTGGATAAAGTATAAGTGTTAAAGCACAATAGAATGAAGGAATGAATAAAGTGGGAGGTGCAAAGGCATCAATACCAACAGTAAGCAGACACTGTCACTCTTTGTAAAGCCCTCTGGTTGCATCATATAAACCTCACAGTTCATGTCACCATTTAGATAAGCATGGGAGACATTGATGGAGCACAGATGGAGGTCATGAATGGCTATCAGGGCAAGGACAACTCAAATGAATGAGAAGTGTACTGTAGGAGCGAATATCTCAATGTAATCAAAGCCCGGACATTGATTATAGTCTTTGGCAACCAATTGCACTTTATAGCGGTCTATGGAGTCATCAGCATTGTGTTTGAGCTTGAATACCCACTTTGAGCATATAACTCACTGTCCAGGTGGTTTGGGGACCAGTTTCCAAGTCCCATTGCTTTGGTGTGCTGACAACTCCTCTAAGGTAGCTTGGTACCACTTGTTGGCATCAGGGCAGTGTATGGCTTCAGCAAAAGTCACTGGTTCTGCAGCAATCACACTGGACATAGCCAATTCATCCTCACTGCTCTTAGAATCATCAGAGTCAACAAACTATGTAGGGGACAGTCTCCACCACTCTCTGAGCTTGTTTCTGGCGTGTCTGGGTAGTCTATTGGTATTGGTGCCTTTGCACCTCCTACTTTATTCATTCTTTCATTCTATTGTGCTTTAACACTTATACTTCATCCAGTGTTCAGTGTGAGCACATTTGAGCTTATTCAGCTCTATTTATTGTTGTGTCTTCTTGTTTATAGTGTATACCATTTGTGTGTGCTCAGTGTCACTTTTTCCTTAGTTTCTGACACTGAGCACAAGGTATGTGGTGTATTACTCACAATAAACTAGTTTTTGACACTGAGCACAAGTGCTGAGCTCAATAGGTTATGAGCCCTATGTCTTAGGTTGTCCTGCAAGCTATATTTGCTTCCCAACACCTCTGCGCAAAATTTTCACCTGCCTATTCGCTTTCCATCACTTTCTGCTGCTCTCTAGTTGAATTCTCACCCCATCCACTCTTTATCACCTTCTACCTGCATACCATGCCTGAGGATGACATCAAAACCACTCTTTCTGTCTCCAAACTCACTGCCTCCAACTATGCCACCTGGAAGGGCGAAATGAAGGCCTATTTGCGCACCAAGGGTCTCTAGACTATAGTCAGTGGCATAGAGAAGCATCCTAATGACTCTAAAGTGGATGCCCAACTCAAATGGGACCTCAGAGCGAACAAGGCAGCTGGAGAGATCTACCTCACACTCTCTACAGAGCAGAGGACCCATATTGAGGCTGTTCAAAATGACCCTGCAAAAATCTGGTCAACTCTTGCCTCAATCCATCTCCAGCAATGTCCTGGAGCACATTTCAATGCTTGGGATGACTTTTTCTTGATCAGGAAGCTTCCTGACAAGTCCCTCAGCTCTCTGGTTGCCAGGATTGAGGACTCTATATCTAAAATCCAGGAATTGTGCCCCAATGACCTCAGTAAGGCTTATTTTATTGCAGATTTGGACAACAAGCTTGTCTATATGGCCATGGTGTGCTTTTTGGGCAAGGAATACTCACATTTCACATTATCTCTGCTCCTCTTTCAAATCCTGGACAAGGAGAAGCTCAAGAAGGCATTCTTGGCCAAAGAATTGTAGTGGAAACATCATCCTAAAGCTACAGCAGTCAACTCAGCGCTATTCACGCTCTTTGGGAACTGCAAGTGCCCATCTGGCATTACCTGCTGGTTCTGTGAGAACTCTACTCACTGTAGCCACAAGTGCCCAAGCCTGGCAAATGCC
The DNA here is from genome assembly GCA_038088835.1 of Singerocomus rubriflavus. Lineage (NCBI taxonomy): Eukaryota > Fungi > Basidiomycota > Agaricomycetes > Boletales > Boletaceae > Singerocomus > Singerocomus rubriflavus. Next base: position 4,966 of record JBBPJS010000099.1, read on the forward strand.
AAGTCATATTATATGACTTGAAAGGCAGGCAAGAAGACTCAGAAGTGCACTGGCAAGGCTAATCAGGCCCAGGACACATCCACTGCCTCTCTTATTGAGCTTAGCACTTGTGCTCAGTGTCAGAAACTAGTTTATTGTGAGTGATACACCACATACCTTGTGCTCAGTGTCAGAAACTAAGGAAAAAGCAACACTGAGCAAACACAAAGGGTATACACTACAAACAAGAAGACACAACAATAAACAGAGCTGAATAAGCTCAAATGCGCTCACACTGAATACTGAATCAAGTATAAGTGTTAAAGCGCAATAGAATGAAGGAATGAATAAAGTGGGAGGTGCAAAGGCACCAATACCAACAGTAGAGGAGGCAGAGTAGGTGATGGTATAGTCAGAAGTGCCCTTCAGATAGCGCATCAGGTGCTTGATAGCAAGCCAATGAGTCCAGCCTGGATTGGAGTTGAATCTAGCCAAAACTCCAACTGTGTAGGCAATATCAGGACGAGTGGTGGTTGTCGGGTACATCAGTGCATCAACAGCAGCCTGGTATGGCACCTGCTTCATTGCTTCGAGTTCTTCAGTGTTGGAAGGGCTCTGAGTGTGAGACAAGCACAGATTGGGCTGCATGGGTGTAGAAATGGGCTTACAGTTGGCCATTCCAAATCTCTCCAATATATCCAGACAATAGTGCTGCTGGGAGATAGATAGAGTGCGCTGTGAGCGATTTCGGTCTATTTTGATGCCTAGAAGCTGAGTTGTAGGGCCTAGGTCACGAAGTTTGAAATGCTGGCTCAGCTGCGCAATAAGGGAGTCAATGGCAGCAGTAGAAGCCGAGGCAAAGGTCATGTCATCCACAAAGACAGGCAGAATGACTCTGGTATCACCCTGGGCAAAGATAAAGATACTGGCATCAGAGTATGTCTGTTTGAAGCCTAAGGAAGCTAAAACTGTGCGCATCTTCTTGTTCCAGCGGTTTCCACCTTGTTTGCTGCCATAGATCGCTTTCTGGAGTAAGCAGACACTGTCACCTTCTGTAAAGCCCTCTGGTTGTGTCATGTAAACCTCACAGTCCATGTCACCATTCAGATAAGCATGGGAGACATCGATGGAGCGCAGGTGGAGGTCATGAATGGCTGCCAGGGCAAGGACAACTCGAATGGATGAGAGGCGCACTGTAGGAGCGAATATCTCGATGTAATCAAAGCCAGGACGTTGATTATAGCCTTTGGCCACCAATCATGCTTTGTAGCGGTCTATGGAGCCATCAGCATTGCGCTTGAGCTTGAATACCCACTTTGAGCCTATAACTTGCTGTCCAGGTGGTTTGGGAACGAGTTTCCAGGTCCCATTGCTCTGGTGCGCTGACAACTCCTCTAAGGCAGCTTGGTACCACTTGTCGGCATCAGGACGGCACATGGCTTCAGCAAAAGTCGCTGGTTCTGCAGCAATCGCACTAAACATAGCTAGTTCATCCTCACTGCTCTCAGAATCATCAGAGTCGACAAACTGTGCAGGGGACAGTCTCCACCATTCTCTGGGCTTGTTTCTGGCGCGTCTGGGCAGTCTTGCACCTATTCCAACTGGAGAGGCAGGCCTTTGAGGTGGTTCTGCATCTAATGGCGCAATATCAGCTTCAAGAGGAGGCTCTGGAGCAGCCACAGGCTCAACATCTCCCCCCTGATCCAGAGGGTCCTCAGATTCGCTTTCTGAGTCAGGAGTGGGCCAATAGTGGTGCACAGATGATTCTGGAGCTGTAGGATGTGGAGGAGCGATGTCAGGCTCCTTCAAAGGAGTGACAGATGTGGGGGTAGGCTGTTTAGACAGTGGGAAGTACCTCTCATCAAAATCAGCCCTTTCTGAGATCACTGTGCGCTTTGAGGTGGGATTGTAGAATTTCCAGCCCTTGTAGCCCTCAGGGTAGCCTATAAAGACACACTTCTCCATGTGAGACTCCAGTGGTCGCCTCTTGTCCTTCTGGACATGCACATAAGCAGTGCAGCCCCAAATGCGCAGGTAAGACACATCTGGCTTCCTTCCATGCCACAGCTCATAAGGTGTCGCATTTTTAAGGGCATCAGTAGGACATCTGTTCTAGACACGAACTAGACAGGCCAATGCTTCGCCCCAGAAGGCAGGGGGCAGTCCAGACTCATTCAGCATAGCTGTAATGCGCTCAGAAAGCACCCTATTCACCCTTTCTGCAACTCCATTCTGTTGGGGCCTATTCCTAACTGTGTGCTGGCACAAAATGCCACACTGGGAGGTAAAGTCGAGGAGAGCCTTGCTCATGTACTCCCCTCCTTTGTCATCACGCAATATCTTGATTTTCCGGTCACTCTGGTTCTCTGCAAAGGCCTTGAATGTCTTGAATGCTTCAAAAACATCAGACTTGGCCTTGAGGGGCATCACAAAGCGAAATCTGGAGTAATCATCAATGAAAGTGACCCAATACTTGAATCCAGAGAATGTTGCATGGCCAACATGGTGTACATTAGTGTGCACGAGTTCTAGAGGCTGGGAAGCGCGCCATTCAGAGGTATGGAAGGGATTGGAGTGCATTTTGCCAGCTAGACATGGCTCATAGACAGGGTCAGGCTTAGATTTCGAGTCCAGAGTCATGCCAGTCACCAGAGAGCGATTTAGCATGGTTTTCACATCAGCTAGATTGTGATGCGCCAGTCTTCGATGCCAGAGGTCGAGATCCAGAGGAGTGGTGGTAGCAGCAGATGCATACTCAGCCAGGGGGATAGTTTCACCATCCAGAAATGCGCAGTTCTGGTTTCTAATGCTAGCCACAAAGAGAGGGTTGCCAGCAGGTCTTTCAAAGCTCATTCGCGCATTGTTGATGTTGATAGTGAATCCCTTTTGGCAGGAGAGATGCAGGACTGAAAGGAGGTTGGAGCGCAGGTCTGGGACATGCAGAACACCTGTAAACTCAAGATCTCGCAGTTTTCTGCCCCCTACAACTGGAGAGAACACCACAGAGCCCATTCCAGCGGAGTAAATGACCTTGTTGTCAGCTAGCTTGATTGGGACGCGTTTGGGAGTGTAGTTGCGCAGCCAGTGTCGATGGGGAGTCATATGGGATGTGGCACCAGTGTCAGCAATCCAATCTGAGCTGGCAGACAAGAGAAGTGGATAGAGAGTATCTGATGGATCCTGGATGCGCAATGAGGTGTTCCCAGCGAATTCCATGGATCTAGAGGCATCCTGAGAGCTGGAAGCGGTGGTGGAAGTATGCAGGAGTTGAGTTGGTGGTGGATGAGTGACATTAGCATTAGCAGGTCTCTTAGTGCGCTTCTTGGGCTTTTTGAGCATCTTGGGCCTATTTTGTGACATATAGTGCGCTTTAGCATTCTGCATGCTTCTGCACTGGTGTTCACAGTGGCTAGGATACTGACAGAACCAGCAAGGAGTACCAGGGGCACATTTGCACCTGCCAGAGGTGCTAGAGAGTGGATATGCCTTAGAAGTCATTCTTTGGCAATAGAAAGTGACAGGGGAGTGTTGAAAAAAGGAGTGAAGAGTGTTAGGGGTGAGTTATTGACCCAAGGCAGTGCTGGTGGCTGAGACCAAACAAAAAGGCGAAAATTTTGCGCAGGGGAGAGAATGCAGCAACTGAGGCTTGCAAGAGAGCTCTACAGCGCAGGGCTCATAACCTATTAAGTTCAGAATAACCACAGCTAGTGCTGAGTGTCAGAAACTAGATTAAGTGTGTATAGTATGACAGACCTAGTGCTGAGTGTCAGAAACTAAAGAACAATTGACACTCATGTTGGTATTGGTGCCTTTGCACCTCTTTTACTATCTTTTCCCTATTCTATTGCACTTTAACACTTATACTTCATCCAGTGTTCAGTGTGAGCGCATTTGAGCTTATTCAGCTCTATTTATGGTTGTGTCTTCTTGTTTGTAGTGTATACCCTTTGTGTGTGCTCAGTGTCGCTTTTTCCTTAGTTTCTGACACTAAGCACAAGTGCTGAGCTCAATAGCTTCATCCTGCCATGATGTTCTGGATTCTTTGCCACAGAGATTGCAGATTGGTTGTCTATAAACAGAGAGAATGGGCTAGAGACAAGTAGACACAGCTCAGAGAGCAAATTGCACAACCATTTCACTTCCTTGCCAGCCTGGACAGCTGACATGTATTCAGCTTCAGTGGTAGACAATGCAACAATGCTCTGCAGCTTTGAGGACCAGGAAATTGCACCAGAAGCCATTGTGAGCATGTAACCACCTGTAGAGCAGCCAGAATCCTTGCAGCCACCATGATCAGCATTAGAGAATGTTAGAAATGGCTCAGAGGATGTAGAGGGAGTGGAGTAGGTGATGGCATAGTTAGAAGTGCCCTTCAGATAGCACATCAGGTGTTTGACAGCAAGCCAATAAGTCCAGCCTAGATTGGAGTTGAATCTAGCCAAAACTCTGACTGTGTAGGCAATATCAGGGCGAGTGGTGGTTGCCAGATACATCAATGCACCAACAGCAGCCTGGTATGGCATCTGCTTCATTGCTTTGAGTTCTTCAGCATTGGAAGGGCTCTGAGTGCGAGACAAGCACAAATTGGGCTGCATGGGTGTAGAGATGGGCTTATAGTTGGCCATTCCAAATCTCTCTGATATATCCATACAATAGTGCTGCTGGGAAATAGATAGAGTGCGCTGTGAGCGATTTTGGTCAATTTTGATGCCTAGAAGCTGAGTTGTAGGGCCTAGGTCATGAAGTTTGAAATGCTGACTCAGCTGCACAATAAGGGAGTTAATGGCAGCAGTAGAGGCTGAGGCAAACATTATATTGTCCACAAACACAGGCAGAATGACTCTGGTGCCATCCTTGTCAAAAATGAAGATGCTGGCATCAGAATATGTCTGTTTGAAGCCTAAAGAAGCTAAAACTGTGCACATCTTCTTGTTTCAGCAGTTCCCACCTTGTTTGCTGCCATAGATCGCTTTCTGGAGTAAGCAGACACTGTTACCTTCTGTAAAGCCCTCTGGTTGTGTCATGTAAACCTCACAGTCCATGTCACCATTCAGATAAGCATGGGAGACGTCAATGGAGCGCAGATGGAGGTCATGAATGGCTGCCAGGGCAAGGACAACTCGAATGGATGAGAGGCGCACTGTAGGAGCGAATATCTCGATGTAATCAAAGCCAGGACATTGATTATAGCCTTTGGCCACCAATCGTGCTTTGTAGCGGTCTATGGAGCCATCAGCATTGTGCTTGAGCTTGAATACCCACTTTGTGTTAGTATTGGTGCCCTTGCACCTCTTTAACTATCTTTTCTCTATTCTATTGCGCTTTAACACTTATACTTTATCCAGTATTCAGTGTGAGCGCATTTGAGCTTATTCAGCTCTATTTATTGTTGTGTCTTCTTGTTTGTAGTGTATACCCTTTGTGTGTGCTCAGTGTCGCTTTTTCCTTAGTTTCTGACACTGAGCACAAGGTATGTGGTGTATCACTCACAATAAACTAGTTTCTGACACTGAGCACAAGTGCTGAGCTCAATAGATATCACCCCATTAAAGGTCAGAACCTCTTGCCTGCTAGTTCAGACTGTGCACAGCTTGAGGGGGAGTGTTGGAATTAGCAAGCACACACACAGCCATAGCCACAACCGGTCCGAATGACTACTGGTGCTCATATGGCTCAACACGCCACCATTGCTTGCATATTGGACACCGTATGGACCATTTCACTGCTTTCATCACGTATTCACTATTTCTCTTATTCCTGTGTCTCACGTATCAGGAGCTCTGCCAGCCTCTGATATCCCCTTTGGGCAGTATTCATTTACTCTTGTATATAAGATGCTTTTTGTACTCAAAGCACCTCAGTCTGTTGTCAAGCGCACGACTGAGATGAGATACTCATTATTCAGTATTACTACATATTCATAGCTAACTTGTATATAGTTACTTCTACTAAGTGAATATATTACAGTCTGTTGTCAAGCGCACAACTAAGTTACTTCTACTAGTCGCATACACCTCTCGATCAAGTGCTATTTCCCACATGCTTTTACAGTAGACAATTATATCTCCAAATCAATGATACTATCTGTGAGATGAGCTTGTTCTTATTCCACAAAAAAGTGAATGCTGCTTGATGGAAACAGGTTGATCTAGCCCATCTGACCCACTCTCTGTTATAACATTGCACACACACTTGTACTTTGTGTTAGCAAGTGTGCATAACTACACCCTGCATACTTTGTGTTAGCACATGGGTATGACATTATTTATCTTCCCTGGTCACATAATCACCTCGTTCCTTCTTCACATCATCACTATCCCATTACATGTTCCACAATCTCAACCCCTCCTTCTTTCTCTCACAATCATCATGACCCTCCACTGATCATCTAGATTCTCTTTACATCCTCAAGGTGTCCTCACCTTTCTCATCTCTGCCTTTACCATCTAATTGATATGATCTCTTATCAAGATATCAATCTTGATCACAACCCTGCAGGATCTTGATAATCTCTGCCACAATCACTCCTCTGATCTTTCACATCTTGTGATTGATCTTCCCCTTTACATTAAACCCTGCAGTCTCATGTCCGCTCTTCCATTCTTGATGCATGAGGCTGCCTAACCTTTTACTCATGGACTAGACCCTTTATCTTATCTACCAATAGCACTAATAGCATATACCCTAGATAGTCAGACACAGCTTGGTCTGTGCACTCTCATGTACCATATATAAGGGGTTGTGCAAGGGCTGTTATCCCCCAGCCAAATCCACTTGTTCACCTCTCCTACTCTGCCTTAATTGGTGGCCTAGTGATGTTTAAGCTAGACAAGTAACAGGGTAGCTATTCACCCACCCGGTCTTCAGACTGCCTGGAAGTGAGGCATTGCCTGGATGTAGTCTCATTATCCTCCTCTCCTTTTCTCTCCTCACTATGTGGTCATGCAAGCTTAAGCCTCGGTCAAGACAATGTCATGGTCAAGACACCTCATAGCAACATTCTTTGTGGTATTGTTCTCTCTTTGTGAAGGACACTAATGATGATAGAAAATCAATGTGATGCAAGACATTATTGCAACGCTCTGTGGATGTTATACCTGTGGGTCCTAAAGGTGTACACTGCCGTGGTCCCTTATCATATTGACAGTAGTATTTATAGTTGTTCCTCCTTGCCTGCAGGCTTGGAGATGATCTCGTTGGATGCTGTGTGGAACACCCCAAGATGGGGTGGCATCTCTGATCAAGCTTTCAAGGTTGGCAACCTGGAGATAGCCATGTGATTACCCAAAACCCGGACTCCTTGCCCCAAGAGTCAACAACAATTATGCCATACTCATAGGATATGGTATTAGAAGGATGTGTGCATGGTGCAATAGTCTGTTGCAGTACTGATGATGCAATAGTTCATCAAGGTGTAAAAGATCACCCTTTCCTCACTTCAACTCCCTTATAGCTGTTCTAGCATTCTTCCCTCCATGACTGCTCAAGGATTCTCTTGGTGATGCCAGATTGCCTGACAGGTTAGGTGATGGATGATAGGCAGGGTTGTTATAGTGTTTCTCTGGTCACTCAACACTCATCACAGCTTGGTCTGTGCATGATCCTGTAACATATAAGTAGTGGGGTTATGAGTAGGGCTATTTCCTCAGCCTAATCCACTTGTTACCTTGTGTTCTACCCTGCCTACCAAGGTGGCCTAGTAACTAAGTACAAGTAAAGGATGTTATTCGCCTAGCCCTCTTCATTGAGCCCTAGAAGTGAGATGTCTGGAGATAAAGCCACTCCTCCCCTCCTCTTCTCATTGTTCCATCATCAATACCTCACACCACTAAACCACTCAACATCAAGTCAGCAAGCCAACTCGTACCTTGGCTAGTTCAGCCCCAGAACCTATGCAAGTACAGAACTCATTCATTGGAAGATAATGAATCAGAAGATACTAAAGACCACGTGACCAGGACTCCATCATAATGTCTCATAATAATATACCTACAGGTTATAGAAGCCACCATTACTGCTAACCCTTATCATATTCATACCAAGGACTATATAGATATTTAAGCCATGAGTGACACAGCACTCCTCATTGGGACATATGTTGGGATTATAGAACATATCCACGTATTTACAATGACACTATCTTTGTTCTCAAGGATGGCAACCTGGAATCAGCCATGTGATTACCCAAGAGCCAGAACCCTTGCCTTAAGGCTCATACATGATTATGCTAGTATCATAGGGTATTAGTATTAGGAGGAAAACAGAACCATGATGCAATAGTTCATTGGTTATCAAGGACTTGCAAGAGTAGTTCTGAAGTTCACCTATGAAGATAGTCCAACTCAGTCCTCACCTCATATCTGATCCCCCCTTTCCTGCTGTTCAGCACTCTTTTATTCAGATGTTATCTCAAGAGACTTATCATATCATTTCCTGGTCATTTGCTGGGTTGTTAGGTTTGTGGTTGGGTAGATGAAACTCTTCGGTTCCACAACACTTGGATTAGGCTGCTTACCAGCCTATGACCAGAAGAGGCCACATTCCTTATCTGAGAACCACTCGAATGACTTCCTATGGAACTATGAATTATACCTGCATATACCTTCACATCCCCTTACTGGATTCACATTGATGCTTGTGATATCATATAATAGCATGGCTGCAGAGCCATTAGAATACTGTCTGTTGAGCCCTTTGCTCTAGATGCCATGATCACTGGAACCTAGAGTGTGTCCAGCTACAAGACCTTTAATGGATCAACCTTCTCTCTGCAGACCCATCAGTGCATCCCTTATGACACTTGTTCAATATCCTATCCCACACTATGACCCTTTTCGCAAACCAAAGTCACTCCTTTGTTCAAAGAAACTTATATGAAGACTAGTATCAAACCAAAACGCCTTGCTGAAGCCTAGGGTTATAGAGTACAGACCTAGGTGGAATCATGAAAGCAAGCTCTGAAAGAAGTCTAGTCCCAAGATTCATTTCACACAAGACAAAGTGACACTTTGTGTTTCTAAAAACAAAGAAAATAGAATCGAATAGAGGTTGGTCAACAGAGTATACGAAACCTTAACAGGCATTAAACACATCCTTCGAGACAGCTGGGTTAATAAGACCAGATTGCATGCCATACTAGGCTTTTATTCAAGAACTGCTCGCATTGCCACTCAAGAACTCTTTCTTCAATACACTTATAATTGAGACACATCAAGCATTCTTCCACAGGGTCTTTCAACGAAGCTTGGCCAAAGAACTAAAAAGAATGGTTACTTAATTCTGTGGTAATATCAAGTCTCTTTATGAAATCTCTATTGAAGAAGAAGTTCTGGTAACAAGATGGTTAATAATCATACCTCCTTAAGATTCTGTTTGACTGCATCAATCCCTTTACATTCCTTCATTATTCCCTCATTGACATCTCCCCATCGATGACATCATCACTCCAACTTTCCTAGTTTTCTTTTTAGCTCCATCCAGAGTATGACATAAAACTCATTATAAGCCAGGACCTAAGAAAATGTACAAGACAAATCCAAGAATTTTTCAGAATCAAGATGTGATGAAGCCATACACTCAGTTAGTTGAAGCTGAAGATATCTGACTGTGAAAGGCCTACAAAAAGTTTGGGTTGAAATAGAACTCCAGATGGAATTGTGAACCATAGCTCTCAAAGATCATGAATGAAGATATCAGAAGCCTAAGTGCCCCATTAGTATGGATAAGTCAAATTGTGATGAAGAAATCTATTTTGAAGATCTAGTCAAGTTTTCCTTCTCTCATTAACATTCAATGTGCACAGAACTCAAATGTGCAACTCAAGGCCAAGGTATTCAGTTATCAAAGTCAAAAGATATCCAACACAACATTAAACTGTTTCATTGACAATTGTCTCTGTAAAGATCCTGAAATGATCAGAAACTTATTCAATCCCAGACATGATTTAAAAAAGTCTAACCTCTAGTATCTGGACAAGTACAGAAACTGTCATAGACAATTCACACAGTCTTTAAATGTGAAAGTTTTCTTCAAAGTCCAAATGGTCTAATCATCTGGTGAACAGTTATTCAGTTTCCAAGAAGTAAGGTCATAAAACTATTCGTCGAAGAAACAATGAGGCCTTCAATGGAAAAAAGGATCAGAGCAAGAAGAAGACATGATCGAAACGTTGTTAAACTTTTCTGGTGGTCATAACAAGATAATCGATAAAATCTGAACATATTCAGAAACTGTTCAACCCCCAACTTCGAACTTGAGTCATTAAACAAGTTCCAACAATCCACCTTATTGTAAAACTTGGGAAATTGCAAGCAAGGTATATGGTTCAGGATACTGGTTATTCGTTCCAAAAGGAAAGTGAGGCCCCTGTCAAAAGACTCAATGAATTAAGTTTGCAATTGTCTTGAAGAGACATTAAAGACTTTCTGGTGGTTGTTCACTCAACAATCATTAGTTCTAACTGTTAGAACAGAAACACAGTCAACATTTGGCACAATTGTTAAACGTTATGGTTCTTGAGATGAACAAAAACTCATTCGTTCCTGAACAAGAACTCAAAAGGTTTATTTTCTTTTTCCTTTCTCTTTTTCTTTTAGAAAATGTTCAAAATCAAGAATAAGATTAAAGTTCAAGATATTTCTTCATCACAACTAAAGTCTCATTGACTATCAAGGCTTTCAATTATTCAAGATCAAAAACCACTCCTCAATTATGGTCCTCTTTTTACTCTTGCTGCATTCTTGTCAAAAAGAAGAAAAGAAATATACAAAAAGTCAAAAAAATAAAAAAAGCATATAAAAGCATAAAAAAGAAAAGTTCTCTTAGCTCAGACATGAGGATAAATATGCTCTTTCTGAAAAACCAATTGCAAAGATTATATCAAAGCTTTCCATATAGACTACAACATTTATAAACTATGGTATAATCTGAAATGATTTAAAACTATAATCCGAAATGATTTAAAACTATCTAGATCAGCATATTGATAAACTGCTTAGAGTCTGGAAAGACTATAAACTACCAAACAATCAAGTTGGCAAGATCAGTATCCAGCCATATCCTCTGTCACCACTCAGATCATCCTAGGTGTTTGGATTTTCTCCTAGATCCTCAATCCAGAAATTCCCACCCTCCTCTTGTTTAAGCATTAAGGGAAAAGTATTTTCAAGATGGCATAAGATGCCAAGAAAAAGTTATTCGTCTCTACAGAGAAGTAAGGCTCTATCTGAAGCTCAAATAAAATCAAGAAAAGAAAAAGTATCCTGTGTCTCTGCATTTTGCAAGAACCATCTTGTCCTTTTTCTCCTCAATCCAATAGGTGAAGCTTAAAAGGAAGTAGTACCCAGTAACATGGCAAAGCCTCAAAAAAAGTAGTAACCCTGAAGATCTACTCTCTGGGATATAGGGAAAGCCACCGTTGACGATTTATCATGAACAAGATGAAGTATTCAAATAAGTTCTTCAAGTTCAAGATATCTCTAAATCCCCAGTCTAGCTAAAGACCTTAAAGCAATACATTTGTATAGCCAAAGACTTTAAACTATGGAATTATTTATGGAATCAACAATGATGCTGTTTGAGAATATCATGGTCATCTGCAATGAAGTATTTCGAAGTCCTCAGTACAACTATAAAGTGCTTTAGTCCTAGATAAGACTCTAAAAAATCTTAGACCTAAGCAAGTCTTTAAAAGGTTTTCTCTGTCCCTCTGGTTCCATAAGTTGGCAGATCACTCAACTCTATCGTTCTCTCAACAAAGATTCCTATCCATCAAAAGATTTGGTCTTATCACCCTTCTCTTCAAGATTCTACATCGAAATCATTATTCTCCACACCTCACAGAAATGTCCTAAACATGACATGAAAACTGTTTAGCTCTTCCTCTTGGTTTTATAGGTTTTGGCAAGAAGATCCTCAAAACTCTTCCACATCTTTTGTCATACACTTTCCATCAAAATATATGGAATTCTAATCAACTTCTCTTTCCAGCCATATATGAAACTCTTGATTCTTCCACCTCCAGTATGAAATTGGGTCTCAAGAGTTAATGGAACGACTTGGATATTATTCTTTGAGTTTGCCCTCAAGTGCTGCATTCCATCAAATATTGCCTCATCTGCCCAGTCCCCTCCCACCACCCTTTATGATTGGTTAATTGTCAGTCCTTCATTGGATAATAATTTCCCTTTTCACAACTCACATGATTCAATACACAATTTTTCCTGATCTTTGAATATCTGAAATCCATCCTAGAGACAGGAGAAGTGTTACGAATTGTGTATGATACTTAGTACTATGACTGCATGCATGCATTGCATGAGTACTCAATTATGACTTTTCCTGATCATGTGACTCCTCTTGTTCCCTTCACATCGTCACATCTTCACCCTTCATGTGTATCACATCTCCTATTCTCTTCCTTCACACCTTCATGACATCACCAATCACTCTTTCATTTTGATCTCAATTCCTCTTCTTTTATTTCCACCTTTACCATTCAATCAGTACAATCACTATTGAGATTGCATCTTGATCATGAACCCTGCAAGATCCTAAATGGATCTCTGCCATGACCCCTCTTCTTGATCATCACATCTTGTGATCAATCATTCCCTTTATCCTAGTCCCTGCATCTTCATATTCACTTCTTCCATTCTTCTATATGAGATGCCTAATGTTTGCCTCATGGACATTACCCTTTACCTTATTGTTCACTAGTATTAATATCATTATATCCTAGACCCTCGTCACAGCTTGGTCTGTGCACAATCCTGTAACATATAAGTAGTGGGGTTATAAGTAGAGCTGTTCCCCCAGCCTAATCCACTTGTTACCTCATGTCCTACCCTGCCTACCAAAGTGGCCTAGTGACTAAGTACAAGTAAAGGATGTTATTCGCCTAGCCCTATTCATTGAGCCCTAGGAGTGAGACATCTGGAGATAAAGCCACTCCTCCCCTCCTCTTCTTATCGTTCCATCATTAGTACCTTACACCACCGAATCACCCAATGTTAGGCCAGTGAGCCAACTTGTACCTCAGCTAGTTCAGCCCCAGAATCTATGCAAGTACAGAACTCATTCATTGGAAGATAACGAATCAGAAGATACTAAAGACCATATGACCGGGACTCCATTGTAATGTCCCATAATAATATACCTGCAGGTTATAGAAGCCACCATTGCTGCTAACCCTTATCATATTCATACCAAGGACTATATAGATATTTAAGCCATGAGTGACACAGCACTCCTCATTGGGACATACGTTGGGGTTATAGAACATATTCACATATTTACAGTGACATCACCTTCGTTCTCAAGGATGGCAGCCTGGAATTGGCCATGTGATTACCTAAGAGCCAAAACCCTCGCCCCAAGGCTCATACATGATTATGCTAGTACCATAGGGTATTAGTATTAGAAGGAAGACAGAACCATGATGCAATAATTCATCAGTTATCAAGGACTTGCAAGAGTAGTTCTGGAGTTCATCTATGAAGATAGTCCAACTTAGTCCTCACCTCATATCTGATCCCCCCTTTCCTGCTATTCAGCACTCTTCTATTCAGACATTATCTCAAGAAACTCATCATATTGTTTTCTGGTCATCTGCTGGGTTGTTAGGTTTGTGATTGGGTAGACGGAACTCTTCAGTTCTGCAACAATTAGACTAAGGGAGATCAGTCACAATACACCCCATATTTATACTGTACAAAGATGTACACAGACCAGGTGACATCATAGATAAGAGATAGCAAAAATAGAAAAGAAGAAGTGGTGTTATGAATTGTGTACAATACTTGCTATGAACTTTGCACTATGACTGCATGCTTGCACACACGAGTGCCATGACTTTCACTTTCCCTGATCACATAACCACACCATCCCTTCACATTATCATGCCTTCACCCTTCATGATGATCACATCTCTTATCTCTCTTCACATTCTTTATGAATCACCGATCACTCTTCCATTCCCAATCACCTCACCTTTCTCATTTTCATCGTTCTCTCCAATCGGTATGATTACACATCGAGATTGCATCTCAATCATGACCCTGCAAGATCCTAGATAAATCTCTGCCATGATCCCTTCCTTGATCAGTCACATCTTGTGATCGATCTTCCCTTTACATTAATCCCTGCATTTTCATATCTGCTTCTTCCATTCTGATATATGAGATGCCTAACCTTTGCCTGCAGGACATTACCCTTTACCCTAGTAGCCTATAGCATTAATCACGTATACCCTAGACCCTAGTGTACAGCACGGTCCATGCACTATCCTGTAATGTATATAAGGGGTTATGAGTACAGGCTGTTCCCCCAGCCTAATCCACTTGTTTCCTCACATCCTACCCTGCCTACCAAGGTGGCCTAGTGACAATGGTCAAGTAAAGGATGTTATTCACCTAGCCCTCTTCATTGAGCCCTAGGAGTGAGACATCTGGAGATAAAGCCACTCCTCCCCTCCTCCCCTTATCGTTCCATTGTATCCTCATACTACCGAACTGCCAACATAAGGCCAACAAGCAAGCTTGTACCTCGTCAAGTCAGAACTCAGATCTTGAAGTACAGAAGACATTCATTGGAAGATATCAAATCTCTAAATGATCAAACCCACATGACCGGAATCATTATCATAACATTCCAGATGTTATACCTGCGGGTCATAGAAGCTACCATTGCTGCTGACCCTTATCATATTACAAACCATGAACTATACAGATATTTAAGCCACTAGTAACACAGCATTCTAGTTGGAACATACGTTGGAGTTATCATATCAGAACAGAGCCATGTATCTATGGTGACACTGCCTTCATTCTCAAGGATAGCAACCTGGTTAACAGCTACATGATTACCCAAGAGCCAAAACCCTTGCCCCAAGGCTCATACACGATTATACTAGTACCATAGGGTATTAGTATTAGAAGGAAGACAGAGCATCATTGCAAGAGTACAATTGCTATCAAGGACTTGCAAGAGTAGTTCTGGAGTTCACCCCTAGAAGATAGTTCCGCCTCAGTTCTCTCCTTATTCCTATTCCCCCTTCCTGCTGTTCAGCACTTTTTTTCTTGGATGTTATCTCATATAGACTCATTATATTATTCTCTGGTCGTCTGCCAGGTTGTTAGGTTTGTGGTTGGGTAGACAGAACTCTTCGGTTCCACAACAAGTGGAGATTAATGCCATGAGGCATCAGAATGGAAGAGAAGGAAAGAAGCAATGGAAATAAAAAGAAGGCTTCTTTCATAAACAGAGATTAAAGAGGCTATGCTCATGAGGCAGCCTGCAAGCATGACATCATCAGTCTAGGCCTGATCATGTGATTAGTCATGTGACCTGTCACCTGACCTAGTCATGTGATGAAGATAAGATAAAAGATTAGATCAAGAGATAAGATAAAAGAAATGAAGGAAAAGTGAAAAGAAAATGTATGATATCATAACACTTCCCCCCCTTTAAGACTCGTACTCCAGATGAGTTGGAGAGTCAGTGACCACAGTAAAATTTTCATAAGGATGAAAAAGAGATGCAAAGTCCACATATTGCAGACAAATACAACAGGAAGCCAAAAGGTTCAACTTGTGAAATTCAGCAACAGCCTCAGAAGCATTTTGCAAATGACTAGCTGGTGTTACGAATTGTGTACGAACCTTGTACGAATCTGCACTATGACTGTGTGCTTGCATGCACGAGTGCCATGACTTCTTCTTTCCCTGATCACGTGACCACACCGACCCTTCACAATTATCACGCCTTCATACCTTCACGTGCATCACATCTCGGATCTCTCTCTTCACCCTCTTCACGAACTCACACCGATCATCTTCCATTCCGATCTCGATCACCTCACCTCTTTAATCTCCGCCCTTACCCTCCGATCAGTACGATCATTCTCACGAACCCTGCAAGATCCTAGATGGATCTCTGCCACGATCACTCCTCCAGATTTTTCACATCTTGATGATCGATCTTCTCTTACATTAAACCCTGCAACCTCATCTCCGCTTCTTCCATTCTATTAGATGAGTTGCCTAACCTTTACCTCACGGACTATACCCTTTACCCTATTAGCCAATAGCATTATTCACGTATACCCTAGACCCTAGTGTACAGCTTGGTCTGTGCACTTTCCTGTAACGTATATAAGGGGTTATGAGTACAGGCTGTTCCCCCAGCCTAATCCACTTGTTTCCTCGCGTCCTACCCTGCCTACCAAGGTGGCCTAGTGACAACAGTACAAGTAAGAGATGGTATTCACCTGGCCCTCTTAACTGAGCCTCAGGAGTGAGCCGTCTGAAGATAAAGCTAACCTTCACTCCCTCCCCTCCATTGTTCCATTGTTCATTGATCCTGACAGTACCAAACCACCAATGTTATGGCCAGTCAGCAAGCTCGTTCAAGCGCTAGTACAGAACCCAGTACCTAGAAGAATGGAAGACATTTGTTGTATCCAGAACTGAACCTAGAAACTATCAAAGATCATGTGACGTAATCTCTATCATACCAACTACTAATGTTATACCTGCGACCTAGAGAAGCTACCACTGCTGATAGGTCTTATCATATTCAGAACAGGACTCTAGATATTTAAGCCATGAGTAGCATCACGTCTCTTGTTGGGACATCCATTGGGTTATTGAATAGACCATGGATCTACGGTGACACTGCTTTCGTTCTCAAGAATGACAACCTGGTTAATAGTCATGTGATTACCTGAGTACCTGAATCCTCACCCCACAGTACGAACACAATTATGCCTTTCCTGTTAGGGGTTAGATATTAGGAGGAAGACAGAGCATCATTGCAAGAGTACAATTGCTATCAAGAACTTGCAAGAGTAGTCCTGGAGTTCCAGATACAGAAGATCCCCTGACGCGCAGTCCTTCCCTTTATCCGCAGACCTCAAGACTGTCCTAGTCATCATCCCTTTATCTGACATCTATGGTTTAGCCCTGTACCGAGATCTCTGATCATCCACCGGGTTGGTTGGGTTGTGTTTGGCAGTGTAGCATAACTCATTGGTTCCGCAACAGTCGTGGGCACAGTACACTACCGAAGAAGCCAAGGCATATTGGAGAGATTGAATTGCCTCTGAAGATAAAGCAAAACAAGCTTTAAAGGTATCTTTAAATTAAATTCGACCAGAACTGAAAGGGGTAGTTTTGGTCATTGAACAATAGTTTTACCTAGGTCCATTACCACTAATGCATGTCCTGACTTTGATAGTTTAGAACTGGACACTGCAATAAAATATGCTTTTGGAATTTTCATAAAGGCGTCTCAAACGAGCATGGCACCGGAAAACAAAAATAGTGTGCTTAATTCCTTTATAAGGTCAGTTCACATTGCATTTTTAAATTATAAACCCCCTGCAGAAAATGGAAAAACCCTTGCTCATCATGAAGAGTTTAACATACCATGCAATATTAACTTCATGTACCAAGGTCAAGATCACTTAGTTGCATTAAAAGCCTTACTAGACTCAGGCACATGCAACACGTTTATCAATTCCAAGGTAGTTGATCAATATCAACTAGAAAAGAAACCATTAGCAAGGCCATTGGAAGCCATTAACACTGATGGATCCATCAATACTCAAGGGACTCTATGATATTATGTCACTATAGCCATCACCCTTCAAGGGCATACTGAAATGTTGGATGCATTAGTATCCACATTAGGTACATATCAAATAATTATAGGTTATGATTGGCTTTCCCAACATAATCCCAATATTGATTGGGTTCAGAAAACTATCACCTTCCCTTGCTGTACTCCACATTGTCAACAGTACAGCTTACTTACAGCCTCAATCTGCACTATCTCTAAAGAAGAAGAAATAGAGTTGAAGAAAGCAGTGCCCACTGCATATTATGACTTCCTTGACATCTTCTCTGAATCTGAATCCACACGTATGCCAGAATGAAAGCCCTGGGATCACAGCATAGATCTAAAACCAGACTTTATTCCAAAAAAGGGTCGCATTATACCTCTTTCCGAAATAGAACAAGAAGAAGTACGAACTTTCCTTCAAAAAGAATTGAAGAAAGGGTATATATGTCCCTCCAAATCTCCACAGACTGCTCCTGTCTTCTTTATCCCTAAAAAAGAGGAAAAGAAATGCATGGTCATGGATTATCGTTACTTGAATGAAGGAACTATCAAGAATGCATATCCATTACCATTAATATCCATGCTCATCGATCAGCTCAAAGGTGCCAATATGTTTACTACTCTAGACCTTTGATGGGGATATAACAATGTCTGCATAAAAGAGGAAGATGAATGGAAAGGAGCCTTCATCACATCTGAAGGATCCTACGAACCCCTTGTCATGTATTTTGGCATGACCAATTCACCTGCAACTTTCCAGCAGATGATGAATGACATATACAACGACATGTGGGTTTGTGTTCTCATCTATTTAGATGACGTAAACATCTTTACAAAAAACAAGACAAAAGAAGAGCATGAAATCATAGTACGAGAAGTACTACAATGTCTAAGAGATAACAATCTCTATGCCAAACCATTGAAGTGCCACTTCTCACAACCTAAGGTGGACTTTTTAGGAATGGTAGTATCCAAAGAAGGTGTAGAGATGCAAAAGAGCAAAGTCGATGCAATTCTAGAC
This sequence comes from Singerocomus rubriflavus, assembly GCA_038088835.1. Taxonomy (NCBI): domain Eukaryota; kingdom Fungi; phylum Basidiomycota; class Agaricomycetes; order Boletales; family Boletaceae; genus Singerocomus; species Singerocomus rubriflavus. Next base: position 23,588 of record JBBPJS010000099.1, read on the forward strand.
TGGCCTATACCTCAAAAACTCAAAGACATTCAATCTTTCCTCGGACTTTGTAATTATTATAGACGCTTCATCCAAAATTTTGCCAAAATCTCGAAATCTCTTACTTCATTGACGAAGAAAGATCAAGAATTTATCTGGCATGAAGCTCAACAGAAAGCATTTGACATGCTAAAAGATCATTTCACAAAAGCACCACTATTGGTCTTTCCTGATCCAATTAAATCCATGTGAATCAAAGCAGATGCTTCAGATCTTGCTACAGGGGCAGTTCTATCTCAGCAGTGTCAAAATGGACTATGGAGACCTTGTGCTTTTTACTCTCACTCTTTCTCTAAAGAAGAATGCAACTATCCTATCTACGATAAGGAGTTGCTTGCAATCATTCGAGCTCTACAGAAATGGAGACACTACTTATTGGGTCTAAGCCACTTTGATATCTGGACAGACCACAAGAATCTAGAGTTTTGGAAGAAGCCACAATATTTGTCCACTTGGCAAGCAAGGTGGCATGCTATTTTATTAGAATATAACTTCATGATCACCTACAAACCAGAATCTCAGAATGGTCAAGCTGATGCTCTATTGAGATGACCAGACTATGGAGATGCTGCTGAAAAAATAAACACCAACATCACCGTCCTTCCCCCTAATATATTTAACTTAAATATCCAACTCTTTTTCCCATTCATGGATAAAGTCAAACAAGTTACATCATCCATAACTGACACACTACCTTCTGCTTTTGTTTTCAGATCTGGAGTATTTATGGACACAAACAATAAAGTTTATGTTCCCCAAACACTTCGAAATCAGTGTTTATCATTATATCATGACTCTCCTTTGGCCAGGCATGTTGGGCAAGCCCACACTTTACATCTCATCACTTGCATGTTCACTTGGCCTGGTATTACCAAAGACGTGAAGAATTATTTAAAATCTTGCCAAGTTTGTGCAATTGCATGTGGAAAGCAACATGTGTTGGGTATTGCTCCCTTACCTCTTCCTATTGCTACCCGACCATGGCAGGATCTTTCAGTGGACTTTGTTTCAGGTTTTCCTGCCAGTATAGGAAAAGATGCAATTTGCGTCATAGTCAATTGCTTCTCTAAAGAAGTTGTCTTCATCCCATGTTCGAAAACAATTTCCTCAAAAGATCTAGCCATTCTTTTCTGAGATTTCATTTGGTGTATACACGGTCTTCTCTCCTCCATTGTTTCTGACCATGGTACACAGTTTATTTCTGATTTCACTTCCTCACTTTGTCAACTCCTTCACATTTCACAAAAAATCTCTACAGCATACCACCCTCAAACTGATGGGCAAACTGAA
>JBBPJS010000100.1:0-24773 GCA_038088835.1 Singerocomus rubriflavus
ATGTGACCTGTGACCTGACCTAGTCATGTGATGAAGATAAGATATGAAAAGATAAGATAAGATAAAAGAAAGAAAAGTGAAAAGTGTGCAAGGAAATATATGATGTTATAACAGAGGATGATCTCATTGGGTCACTGAGTGTAAGGCCCCGAGATGGGGTGGCACCCCTGACCAGCTTTCAAGGATGGCAATCTAGAGATAGCTATGCAATTACCCAAGAGCCCAACTCCTTACCCCACAGCTCAACTACAATTATGCTGCACTCATAGGATGTAGTATTAGGAGGAAATGTGCACAGTGCAATAGTCCATTGCAGTATTGACAATGCAATAGTTCATCAAGGAGTATGAAGATCATTCTCTTCTTATCCCTGATCCCCTCTCCACTGTTCAGCATTCTCTCTTCCAGATATTCTCAAGGATTCAGTTGTTGATGCCAGATCACCCGATGGGTTATGGTAATGGAAGATAGGCAGGGTTGTGTATAGTTTCTCTGATTGCTCAACAAATATTATACCATCCTTAATAATATACCTGTGGATCATAACAGGCTATATTGCCAATTGGTCCTTATCATATTAACAATCCTCATACTAGATAACTTAAGCCACTAGTGACACTGCAGTCCTAGTTGGAACATACATTGGGGTTATAGCACATACCCATGTATTTACAGTGACACCACCCTTGTTTTCAAGGATGGCAACCTGGAATCAGCCATGTGATTACCCAAGGCTTGGAACCCTCACCCCAAGAGCCAAATACAATTACACTACACATGTTAGGTTGTAGTGTTAGGAAGAAGACAGGAACTGATTGCAAGAGTACCATGTTCATCAAGAACTTGCAAGAGTAGTTCTGGAGCTCATGTCTAGAAGATGTTCCAACTTAGTCCTCTCATCATATTTGATCCCCTTTTCCCTGCTGTCCAGCACTTTTTACTTCTGGACATTATCTCAAGGACTCACTGTTATGACTGGTTGTCTGCTGGGTTGGTTGGTTAGATTGGCAGTGTAGCATAACTCTTCAGTTCCACAACATCATATATGCACTGGTGATCAGTTGAGCCAGTCATAGTCTGGGCTATGCACACACTTGTTATTTCAACATGTCCATGGAGCAGTAGATATGAAAGCACAAATGCTATGGATGTATGGTTGTGGACTATTGATGTAAGAACTTGACAAATCTGATTAATAATGAGATAATGAGTACACCATAGTAATATATAATTGTGACTTACTGCTATGCCAGCAAGAGTGAGTGCTGTCTGAGGGGTGTTGGACTCTTGCTATTTTGATAGTATTGTTTATGGTGCTCACTTGATCCTGATTTTTGGAAGTGAGCAGGTGCCTTCATATGTCACCTTTTCTAATTCTCTGGATGTCTACCATGGATTTTATGTTATGCTGATCACCATTCATTTAAACTAGCTTCATAGATTATATATGTACATTGCCTGAATGTCAGCCATCTACTACAGTATTCATGTTCTTGGGCAATCAGTATTGTCCTCTGGGGGCAGAGGTTTAGTGGCGCACTCCAATGGCAATGAGGTGATGCATGCGAATACACGAGCTGACCCTAGTTACAAACCAGGGTCAACATGCCGACATACCTCCCATATATGGCCCACCCGCCCTACTTCCTCGCAGTGACTGCCCACTCAGTTCATGGTTAACGAGCTAATTCAGCTATTTTGGCTTAGCGGGCTCGGCGCTGCACGACGAGTTGAAATAGCTGCCATAAGCTCAAATTAGATCTTTGTAAAATTCCTGATGCCGTGCAACCTGCGGTACGGTATACATGCGGGTACAGCTCCTCCTCACTGTGACCCGCACCGTGAAGACCCGTATACCAAACATCGCGGTATGACCCGTACCCGTGCGGAACCCTGGTCATAGAACGCCAAGGGTGAGGATATAACCCGCCGACTGATGCGGAGTTGTGCGTATGTAATTATCGGAATAGACCTCGATACTGATTTGACGTTTACAGGTTACATTAAAGCGGCCATAGGGATCGCCACAGTGCCTACCTCTCCAAAGGCCATTTTCCCGGTTTTTTGTGGCAGACACTATGGGCTCTGGTGGTGCTTCTCCTGCTGCAGCTCAGGAATCTTCGTTGGTCCACCTCATCGATCCAACAAGAAAGTGGTACAACAACAGAAGGTGAGCACCGCGCGACGAGTCACTGAGTCTCGTCATGTTTATCCGTATTCTCGCAGACTCATCGCACTCAATGCATGGATTGTCCTTCTGTATGTTCTGAAGAGCCCACTTGTCCTCTGACCTTCTTGACATTGTGATATCGGTGATTGGGTAGTCTTATTACATCCTCGACCACTGGTTATGATGGCAGCATGATGAATGGTCTGCAGAGTCTCACACAGTGGGAGTCTGCTTTCCACAATCCACATGGTGGCACTCTGGGTTTGCTTAATGCCATTCAGGTAGGCACATCCTTGCCGTATGGTCTATCATGTCATTGATCCTCCGTGCGTAGAACATTGGTGCGCTGGTAGGCTATCCTTTTGCTCCATACTTGTCCGATGGCGTTGGTCGCCGTCGAGCAATTTGGTTCGGTGCAGCGGTCATGTGTATTGCAACCGCAATTCAGACTGCTTCGCAATCCGTCGGAATGTTCATTGGTGCTCGTTTTTTAATCGGCTTCGGAAATACCTTTGCAGGTTAGCCCGTAACGATGTACATCGCCCCGTCAGTGCTGATGAAATATCCCTTACGTAGCTAATGCTGCTCCCATGTTGGTTACTGAACTTTCATATCCAACGTACCGCGCACCTCTGACATCCCTGTACAACGCGCTGTGGTACTCGGGGGCTATTATGTATGTGTTTTCACTCCATGGAATGTACAAGTTTCTAAGGCTTGGCAACGTTTTAGCGCTGCGTGGACAACATTTGGTTCGTTTAGGATTAACAACACATGGGCTTGGCGCTTGCCGTCACTACTACAGGGGGCGACTTCTGTTATTCAAGTGTTGCTGATCCTGTTTGCACCCGAGTCGCCACGTTGGTTGGTCAGCAAGGGACGCGAGGCTGAGGCTCTGAGGACGCTTGCATATTACCATGCCGATGGAAATGAGTATGTGTTCGTTTCAAAGCACAGTACCAACTAGATGAAATGCCCCTCAGGCAGGACCCTGTCGTGCAGTTTGAATTCAACGAAATCAAGGCTGCCCTCGAGTTTGACCGGACAGTTGCCGCAAATATTGGTTGGAAGTCGCTCGTCATGACCTCGGGGAACCGTAAGCGCATGAGGATCATCATTGCCCTCGCCTTCTTCTCTCAGTGGTCCGGAAACGGTCTCCTCTCGTACTATCTCTCCAAAGTCTTGAACCAGATCGGCATTACCAGTTCAAGTACCCAACTCCTCATCAACGGTGTCCTCCAAATTTGGAGCTTCCTCTTCGCTCTGTATGCCTCGTATACCGTCAACCGACTTGGGCGTCGATTCCTCTTCCTTACCTCGGCAGGTCTGATGTTATTGTTCTACATGGCGCAAGCAATCTGTTTTGCGGAATATGCGCGGCATGGTACGCCTGCGGCGGCTCATGCCGTCATTGCGTTCATCTTTCTCTTCTCATCGGGGTATGCACTCGCATTCAGTCCGCTTGTGATTTCATACACGGTCGAGATCCTACCGTTCAACCTCCGTGCCAAGGGACTCTGCTTCTTCAACTTTACCGTCTCTCTCGCACTTATCTTTAACCAATACGTGAATCCAATCGCGTTGGGCGCTCTAGGATGGAAATATTATGTACGTCCCCTTTGTTCATTTGATATGTCGCGATCTTGATGATAATACCGATGGCTCACTTGTTCGCCGAAACCATTCGAACGGGTCACAGCTCGTGTATGTGTGTTGGCTCGCTTTCGAATGTGTCTTTTTGTGGTTCTTTGTCCGGGAGACCAAAGACAGGACGTTGGAAGAGACAGCCGCACTATTCGATGGTGAAGACGCAGTCAATCAAATTACGGGCAAAGCAACGAGGCATGATATACATGAAGACCGGTCTCTCCAAAAAAGGTCGATGAATCGCGAGAACGCTTGACGGTAGATGCACCCTTTGTTGAACCGAGGTGGGCAGCCACTAGGGCGCCAGCAGAGGAGGAACCTCTCGGTTACCAGATGGTGGTAGTATGAGTGTCTATTTATCCCTGTATATTAATATAGAGCTAGAATGCTCATATACAGGAGTGTGAGATAAGATTATCTAATCTTCCTTAAAGTGGCCAATAGGGGTCATGCCACAATGTAATTCTAATGTAATTGTAGCTAGTGAATGGCAGCTGAATAGTGCCAGTTCAACACCCTTATCACTGTCTGAAGTGGTTTTCCTGGAAGGAATTGGTTTATCTAAGCAAGAGCCTGTGGTAGGATATCTTGTAGTGCTTGGTGAATTAAAAAGGGGTTGTAAACAATTCCCAAATTTCCTGGTATTGCCATATCATTCTAATTGCAGACACTCCTTGAGCAGTGAAAGTACATGGGCCTCACCTGCTTATCAGAATAAACTTATATGCCCAGTGGGAAGGTATAGTGCAGAAATTATAACCAGCCTCCCAAAGACAGCAAGAGTATGAGAAAATTTTTCATGACAACCTGAGGGATGATTAAACTCAATGTAGAATGTTCATGAGCAACACCTCATGTTAGCTGGTCCCACACCAGACACGACAACTAAGATCAAATCTGCTACATGCCACGCATGGCGAGCTTCAATGCTCGAATTCAGTCGTATTCTTTTTGGGGGTGGGTCCCAAAGCCATTACATAGCTACAGCGTGTGATCACCGCGTGCTTCCCTATTCAACAGCGCTCATACCCTGCAAATGGACCAGGAAGGGAGCTAAATCAGTTTTGATCTCAGATACTCACATTGCATGCCAAAGCGTTGGTACCGTAATGTCACTACGATAGAGCACTGGCAATCGGCACGGAATAGCAAGAGCACTCACCCCAATCACTGCGACGTGATGAGTCCGACATCGACTGTTACACATTGGCGACGTGATCTCCAGTTTGTTGAAACTTAGAATAATTAGATGAGCGTGAGGGGGACAAACCCTAACCCACTGGCATATTTCTGAAATAACTATAATTACATCAATTTTTGGACTTTTTTCTTCCCTTCATCCATGGCCACCAAAGCTATCAAGCATTTCAGGCTTCGGGAACTTGCAAGGGCCCCGCCACCTCCGCCCATTCTCAACCCAATACCAGAATTATCTTCCGGCTCCTCTTTTGACTTTGCCAAGTTCAATGTTCTGCAATCTACTCGCGTCGCGCCAGAATCGTCGACGAACAATCTCAAGCGGGCGAACCCATTCATCCCTACGAAGAATCTGCAGACTGGTCGATGGGCACCACCAAAGTACTCCCTGCGCCAACAAGCAGACCTTATTAAGAGAGCCCGCGTGTCAGGCACTTTGGCGTTACTTCCACCTTCGCCAAAGACGTCTGCAGCGCACCTTGCAGCTATTTCATTTGCCAATGCACAGCCGATATCCAGAAAGCCCGAAATGCAAGCCGGGATCGAAACCCTGACTACAAAAGACGCGAATGGCTCAAAGGAACGGTGGTTTCAGCCTATCGAATGGATTGGTGAGGTGAGAGAGCGCAAGGTGCCTGGGGCAGAGATTGGCAATAGGCTTTACGCGGGCAAGAAGCGTATGTTTAAGGGCCACAAGTGGGAGCGAGTAGCAGAGAAGAGGACTTTAAAACGGAGAATGCTGATGCGTGACATGGCGAGGCGTATCCAGCGCTACAAACAGGCAAGTGTTTCTTCTGTTTTGTTGCACTATCATTTTTACAGGCTCTCCCGTAGTATTACAAGAGGAGGCGACCAAACCCCCTCAAACCTTCCAAGACGTCAGGCGGCAAGCTTCCGTTCTAGATATGATGTATGCCGAATTATTAAATATATTAGTCTTCTATCGCCGCTCTTGCTGTCTTCTACTTGGGTTGCTGTGTGCTCGTAGTGCGTACCAATGGTTAATAAAACCTAATCGGTAATTTCCCTCGCTTTTTTTTTCCCAACAGGTGCATCGCTTCAAGTAGTGCTCCTGCTGATCTTGGTTTGATCCACTGACTATGGATGCGTGTTATTCTTGATGCCCGATGTTGGTTTCAGTGAACTATCTGGATGTACCTTTACGGTACGAAAAGGTGATACTTAGTTGGCACAGGGTTGGTCTCACACCCCGCTGTTTGCCATGTTCACGCGGAATACGTGGGACCTCGCTCCGGCCTTTCGTCCCTTGTGATCATGAAGGTCGAGTATCTCATGGCTTCTAGCGTCATCCCCAGAACTTTTTTGACCACTTCTGTCTGATCTCTTCGGCTTACGGACTCCCTTCCGCGGTATCGATAGAATGTGGCTACTGGACAGACCCACGTCCTCAATTTGGCCCGTTTGTATGATCTTTGACTAGTAGGCGATGTTGCGATATACATGTCCATGGCCGGTAGTGTATTAATTTGATATATCAACTGAATTGATCAACCAACGACCTGCAGTTGGTTAGACATAAGTCCAAACTTTGTATCGTCTCAGCTTGTCCTTGGGAATATTCTGTTAAGAACGTGACCGTGAAGCCGTGTCGATGCCTAGCCTTCCACACACCCCTTCTAGCTTCGTGGTTTTCAATGTATTTTGGACTGCCTTGTGATACCTACAAAAAGGGAATCACCTTCCCGAGGAAGACTTGGGTAATAAATTGGACGACCTGCCGGGGTACAACGAACCCTAGCTCGCACATGTCGCACACTTGCTGAACTATCACATGATCGTGTTTCTGAGTGACGCATGGACCCTTACCCGATGTTTCACACAAGTTGTCGATGCAGAGTGGGGTGTCGAAGTGGTCTGTGCCACTCCACCGGAAGGATTCCGACTTAACTGCAGCCATACTTCGGCCTCTGTACCCCAACCTCGTCTCTGTCGGATGTTCTTCTGAAACCACTCTCTCGGGCCATCGGTGCTCACAAACACATCAGATCGAGCCTTCCACATCTATTGATGACGTCGCCTTGAAAGTATGCCATACTGTCTCCAAATTTTTGAGCGGTCGAGAATCAAACCTTCTCATTATCATCACACGGTGCGCCTAATCATACTCCGTTGTGCGACGTCAAGGTACTAGAATTGAGTGTCTTTCATCCTGCCTTCTTAATGACAATGGAGCTGGCATATCCAGACTCTGCGTATGGATTCCTTCCGGTTAATTAGTCTCACTTGCTTTGGTATTCACCAATGTTTCAGGGACAAACCTAGATGTTCCAGGGGGTGCTATGCTTTACTGCTATATCTACAACACTCCAGCTTCTCGCGTCCTTCTTACGGCGTCATGAGCTAAAGATCAATCTCATAACCAAGTTTTCTCGGATGAGGAGTTGGAACACTTGATTCGCAGCTAGCAAATGTTCAAAGTTCTCAAACTAGGTAGCGGTTCCAGGCCGCTCGTCAGGCCGCGTCGGTCACCCTGAAGGGGCTGTCGCTCCCCCACCTCTGCCCACGGCTGTGTAAGCTGGAGTTACCCCCCGAAGCCAGGGAAAGTGTGACCAGTGGCCTTATTTCCTATCAAACACTATCCCATATCGACACCACTTTTCCCGTGTCACGGTCTATCCGCTAGTCCGGGTCCAGTGCCGCAACCGCTGGCCAAGACATGTGTTGAGTCATCCATCTTGCGTGCTTTGTTTGGTTTGAATCATCCATTCTAATACTCCCTTTCTTGTCCCCTTTCATCACCAGTCTATGATTTGTTTGTCCGTCCATTTTTGGTTTGATTCTCTACTTCCATCAGCTCAGTTATCATAGTGTGCGCTGATGAAAAAATACGTACAGTTACAAAGGATTGAATGAACAAGCAATTGAGGTGCGTGTTATTAAATCCCAGATGGTCACTCTGCGGCCCAGAGATGACAAGGGTTGGCGCACTACGTACTACTGGACGCGGGTGCGGGTATTGTCGGCTGTCTCCAGACTGTGGGGTTGCCTGTCAAACATGATGTCGCCGTCCTGTTTGAATGTAGAATTTCCGAGATGTTGACAGCAGAACTGAACGGCTAATACCACCCCACGTCAGTGCCATTGTGTTGAATCCCTAAATCTACCATCCATATAGCCCTCCATATAAACCCTTGCCGCGTATATGTACACTCACAGGCTTAGTAGGCCTGGCCAGGATTCAGTTTCTCCAAATCCTCAAGAAGCTACACGTTTCTTGCAGACCTGGGTACATGTTTTATACAATGTACGTCATTCCGACCGTCTGGTCCAGTTTTTACTCATTGAAACATGATGTCAAGCCCGGATCGCTCCACGGAGGTTGTGCTCATGCAAGATCGGGGGTAGCATTACAGTCCTCGCTGTCCAATGTTACTTTATATGCAAACTGGACACCGACCAGCAGATCGACTTTTGATCCGTCGTCGTTGGTAAAGTAGGAATAGATAAAGGTGTACCACATTAGCTGCTACAACTCTAGGTGGACACCGTGATTGTGGTTTACAGGAATTCACAGCCAGCCGACGTCAGTGTGGTCTGACGATGTCCGACATGTTCTTCCTTCCTTGCGGAAAAGCATTTCGGTATTTGATCGTCATTCAGGCGGGTGGATTTCCAATACGGTCTTTGTGGTAACTCGCAGGCGGCAGGATACATGTTGAACCCAATTCTCAGACGGTGTGTTGTCTTCTCATGGCGGAACAAGTTGCCGTGTGGCGTGATAGTTGGATGGATCATCGCCATGACATCTCTCTATTAATTCGATTCCTCGACAATCTTGTTGGGATGACCAGTCAGCTGAGCCATCGATAGGAATTGACCTCGAGATCCTATTCAAGACGGTCAAAGACTTGCTCGTCGGCTACTGAGCTCACCCTGGAATTCCGAATTGCAAGAAGTGCCGTTCCAAGTTGGATTGGTGGTGTCCCATGCCTGTCGGAGTGCCTCCACCCTCACTAGCACCCATGAGAGAGTTCAGCTCAAGGCATGACAGATATCCCACCCTGGGAATTAATACCCGCACTTGCCCCAATCAATCGCCCGGAAATAGGGGCACCTCGGAGAGCAATGGCCTTCGAGTCTCCAATCAATATTACGACAGTATATGAAAGTGCGCACAGCCAACAGGTCGTGCCTGCATCGGTTGCAGCCCCAACGACTTCTCGCCCGAGTGAGTCGGAAAGGATCCTGTAATGATCCGGCAACATCGTTCAGCTGTCTGCTCATACCACTCAGGTTTCTGCTCCTAGGCTTGACGAGGCGCTCGTGGACGGTGCTTTCGCACACTTACATACAAGCCTCGAGCGTGTGGCGCGATTGGGGTTCGCTTGGGAATGTGACCGCCAGCGACGGCCCGGAGACTCCCAGAGCACAAACGCAGGGTCATGGACCCGTTCTTGGCTGACGGGGTCTCCGTCGGATTCAAATTGCTCGTCATCGGGAACATGAGTGGTCACCTATCACCGGCAACGCTGAGACGTTATGGCGCTCGAAGCGACGTTCAGGCGGCAGATAAGTAGCCAAGGTGATAGTTTGGTAATGGACCCGCTTCGGGGGATATTGTTACGTCTGCGACCGAGTCATGCGGACGCCCGCTATCTATGTCCTTTGCGCAGTACCATGTGCCGAGTGGGGCGTCTCGCGATGGCCGCCTCCATTTAGACGTTGATGAGTCGGCCGAGTTGTGTGTGGTTTTTGTATTTGTAGTCCTCTACCACGAAAAAGGAAAGAAGGACCCTATGTCACGAGTTTAGTATGTTTGAGAGCCGTTCCGCGTCGGGTCCCATGCTTGTTTCTTAACGCTCATGACCTCCGTCTTCCGCCTGCTTTAGAAGCGATTCTGGACCTGAACTACCGACTACTTCCTGTTTGCCCGGTGTAACTTTTGCTGTCAGCTTTAGCGCGAGCTGTTTTCTGGTAACTAGTTGGGCCGGGTGACAGCTGCACGGAAATTGACTAGGCTACTTTCGGCTCCTCGAAAACGTGTCCGACCTCAGATAGCGCTCAATTCTGGACAGTTTCTCCCCTTTCGTGTTGACCACCATCATGGACCGCGGCCAGACGCCATCACACACGACATTGAGCCAGGTAGGCCTTGCCATATTTACCCCCCTGCACTTGCGTCACGTTTGAAATTCGACCTGCTCACTGCCGTCGGCAAGGGTCGGACGTTTCACTTTCTCAAGAAGCTCACCTTTCGTGCACGGAAAAGTGGTGGCGAGTCGAGAGACACCATGTCCGCTACTAGCCTACCCACCCAGGACTTAAGGCGCACACGCTCTTCCATGGACCTCCCGCGTAAGCCACACATATCTCGACTCATCGGGTTTAGGGTAGAAGATGGCCCTAATCCCATGGATACCGACGGCTCATCTCAAGACGCTTCTGCGAGCAGCAATTCACCCGGTGTACGCTCCAGACGCCACTCCACTCTGGATTCCTTGCTCACGACGCCCATCCATGCGACTTTTGCTGGTCACGGCGCTGCATCGGCGTTCCTCCGTGATCAGGGGAGTCAAGGAAATAAATATTTAATTGACGATGCTGTAAATCTACTTGCTCCAGCGCCACTGTTCTTGAGGTCCAATCCGTCCCTTGATACTGCCGTGCAGTCTCCCCAATCTCCACCGGAGAGTCTCGAGATCCCACCAGGGATCAATATCTCTCCAGAACCAAACTCTGACGATGAAGGAGTGCAACACACGACGAATGAGGACACTTTACAACGTTTAGGGGATGTCCTCTTCCATGATACCACTCTCACGAGTCCATTGACTGATCTGGTACCATCCACGTCTTCTTATCCGGGTACCATTCCCGAGGCTCAGTCAACACTGGACCCACAGCACCACTCAGAAACTGTCCAGGAGCGTCCCCTTTTGTTGTCTCGCCGTTCTGCCCCACTGCTAGTACCATTCCGCGTCGTGACGGAACGTGGTCTCCGTTTATCGCCGTCGATTATTACGAGACAACCTATACCGTTACTCAGTTTACCTCCACTGCCACCGCCGTCGTCCACGCCAGATATGCCGTCAAGACGCAAGGTACCTTTGCGAAGTATGCCGTCCTTGTCCAGACATGGTCGTAGTAACTTGGAATGTCAAGCGGATCGCGAAAATGCGACGCTAGGAGATTCAGATTCAGATGCAGATGATGGTGATGATGAAGAGGAGGAACAGGATGAACATGCTAGCACTTTAAACGCGCATCAGAGTGATGACGAAGACGATGCGCTATCCAGCACTGGTCCATCCGGTACTCAAGGGTTCGAGAGCTTGCAGCAACAGTCCATAACGGATGACGAATCTCTCGTCCACCGTTCTGGCTCTCCCGGTCCGCCCCAAAGCGACTACGTCGGCCCGATTGTCGCTGATTGCCACTATTCCAAGACCTATATGAAATCCGTCCAGCCGGCGCCATCGTCTACCTCTATGGCGATGTATCCGTTTTCTCCCGACATACCTAGTTTTGAAGATATCGATCAGCACCATACGCTCGATCCGGACCTTCAAATACCCAAGGCTCGATTGGAGAGCAGGCCAAACCTTTACCGTGTTGCCTCACAGAGCATGATTGACTTTGGAGCCAGTCGGCGTGCTGAGCTGGGATTACGCCCTCTCAGGTCGAGGGAGACAGTGCGGTCTAACACAGGGACAGTCTCGGGACATGCCCCCGAAAGTGCCATGGAATCAGAGGAGAGTGACTCAGAAGCCATGTTTGGGCGTCTCCTCCGACGCACTTCATTGCCCAGTTATCAACCGTCTTCGGATCCTCCACCATATCCCACGTTTAATCCGCGCCCCAAGGAAAATCGCGCGATGCCACACGAGGACGAGGATTGGGAGCGACTGCCAGCTTACAGCAACTCCCTGTACCTCATCGCCGTTATGCCTCGTAAGATGGAATTTAGCTGTCCTGGCGTGCAAGCAAAGGATCGCAAGTGGAGACGTGTGGTGTGTGAGCTGGAGGGGACTACCTTTCGGGTATACAAGTGTCCTCCAGGGGCGAGTGGTGGTGGCGTTTTGGGGGACTGGTGGGAGAAACACGTGGGCGTTGGCGATGTGGCCACTTCTAATTCTCCTCGGACACGGAGAAAGGAAGAACAATGGGAATGTGCGACGAAACTAGGGGCTGATGGGCCCTCAATACTTGACACACCCACATCTCTGGTGTCCTCGGGACGATCGTCATCTATCCCTCCTAGGGTAGCAAGGCAACCTCCATCGTCGATGGCAACCCAACCTGCGACGACGTGCACACCCAAGTCTGCAAAACGCGCATCGGGTGCCAGCTTTTTGTCATCATTTAGGAGTTCGAGCATTGCCCAGCCTGAAGCGAGCCATGGGGAGACTTCGCGTCGTGCCGAATCCCGCGAGTTTGAGCTATTGCCTGTTGACGTGCAGAGCAGCCGTTCTTCGTTGTCGCATGAAGTTTCTGGGCAAAACTCTTTGACAGCTCAGCGACTGTCCCGGCCACCACGACCTCATTCGACTTCCCGACTTGGTTTTTTGCCTATGGCGACGGGTCGTGCGCAATGGCGCAACGAGGAAATACTGAAACCACCCCAGTCAGACCTATTACGTGCATATACTTTGCAACACGCGGAGAGTGGTTTGGGGAATGATTATCTGAAGCGGAGGCATGTCATCCGAGTGAGACTGGAAGGAGAGCAATTCTTGTTGCAAGCACCTGATGTATCTGCTGTCGTGGAATGGATCGAGGTACACGGTCTGCAAATCTGGAGATGTGGATCTGATGGCTTTGCAGGGGCTCCATGCAGGGACCAACATTGCGCTGGACATTGATCAGCGGCCGATGCCACGGGGACCCATGTTTCCAAGGTCAGTCTCGTTTGCGTTTGTGTGCTGGTGTGCATCGACTCACCATGACGCAGGCGGCGGCGGCGGCGAGCGCGACGCATGCAGGTGGAGGAGACCTCTGGTCAGCAAGGGTCTACGCGGGGCGTGGACGGGTGAGGGTGGATATATGCATCGTGCTGGACAGTTGCATTAGTTTTGTTATGCGTTGGTTGCAGATCAAGTCTTGTCGGGCGTGGCTGCATCAATTCGCCATTCGAGTGGAATAAAGGCGTCGTTTGTATTTCCCACGGTTTTTGCTGTATACCACGTTCGGTTTTTGCCTTGACCATCGTCGCATCAAACGAGCTCCTCCGTTATCTTGTATCCGTACTCCTCATCGATTTTCTTTCTCGACGCTTTTTCTTCTTGCTAGTTCTGGCAGCCGACGAAAAGCCATTGCCCAAGTGTTCTCTCCCTATCCACAACACCCACCTTTTCCGCCAAAATTTGCCGCAGCGCAGCCGTAAGGAATCAGCGTTATTGCGTGTCCGCTACCAACTGTTTTTTCTACCAACAACACTCGCACCTTGCTCCTCCACGCCAACGTCTGAACCATCGACGCACGACTGCACACCATGGCCGATTCTGCGACGGAGATCGATCTGGACTCGGTCATCGACCGATTGTTAGAAGGTGGGTGGCGTGTGCCTGTCACTTGGTTCTTCTTTCGGGAGATGGGTAGGGGGGGAGGGGTGGAGGAAGGGCATGCAAAAAAGGTCCACGAGCCCTGGCTTCGCTGGAACGCTGGGGGGGATGGCCTTGAGGAAGGGTTTAGGGCGTCGTGTGGTGTGGTCGCCAGCGCAATACATGCAGGTGGTGTTGCGATACGCTGGTGGGGACCGGTGGAAAAGCTCACTGGGGTGGAGGATGCATTCTTTGAACAGCTCTAGCGCATTTTCACGGCAAACCGTCCTCTCGTTTTTTTTTGAGCAGGAATATTGATTTCTCCCCTTTTTTTCCTTTTTTTTTTTTTTGGACAGTACGCGGAAATCGACCAGGCAAACCGGTGCAACTACAAGAATACGAAATCAAATATCTCTGCACGAAAGCACGCGAGATCTTCATAAACCAGCCAATTCTACTGGAACTAGAGGCACCCATCAAGATTTGTGGTTCGTGCTCAACGATGTCGTCCGACAGTGTTGTGATGACTCACAGCGTCTGTATGGCTAACAGGTGACATCCATGGTCAATACTATGATCTCTTACGACTTTTTGAGTATGGAGGTTTCCCACCAGAAGCCAACTACCTCTTCCTCGGCGACTACGTCGACCGGGGTAAGCAATCACTCGAAACCATCTGCCTTCTCCTCGCATACAAGATCAAGTACCCTGAAAACTTTTTCATCCTTCGTGGCAACCACGAGTGCGCAAGCATCAACCGAATTTATGGTTTTTATGATGAATGTATGTCATACCATTCGTCACCCCAAGACGTCGGTATTGAAAAGAGAGCCAAGGCAAACGGCGGTACAACATCAAGCTATGGAAAACGTTTACTGATTGCTTTAATTGTCTACCCATTGCTGCCATCATCGATGAGAAGATATTCACTATGCATGGTGGATTGTCCCCCGATCTCCAATCAATGGAGCAAATACGAAGGGTTATGAGACCGACAGACGTTCCAGACACCGGTGCGTCTTCCTTGCTGTATGTTGCCAAGATCTGTTCTACATCGATCGTTCAGGACTACTGTGTGACCTGCTATGGTCGGACCCAGACAAAGACATTACTGGTTGGTCGGAAAACGATCGAGGCGTCTCGTTTACGTTTGGGCCAGACGTTGTCTCGAGATTTTTGCAGAAGCACGACATGGACCTCATCTGCAGAGCACATCAGGTATGTTTGAAACACTCGTATCGCCCGTCGCCTCCGATTGCTGATATGCGGTGCAGGTCGTGGAAGATGGATACGAATTTTTCGCAAAACGGCATCTCGTTACCTTGTTCTCAGCACCAAATTACTGCGGGGAGTTTGAAAATGCTGGGGCGATGATGAGCGTTGACGAAACACTGCTCTGTTCCTTCCAAGTGAGTCGTCACGTGATTATAAACCGCGGACTCATTAACTCGGTCCGAAAGATTCTTAAACCTGCTGAGAAGAAAGCCAAGTACCCGTACGGAGGTATGAACATGGGTCGACCGGTAACACCACCTCGCAAACAGAAGAAGGGAAATAGCAAGACTGGTTAAGTCAGGTGGAGCCTTTCTTCATCTTTCTTGATCCAGTTTCATGTTTATTCTCTCTTCTTTAACTCTGTTTCTCTTCGATTATCCCGGTCGCGGCTGGCTGTACCTTGCTAAAGAGATGGTTTATAATGGTGCGAACGACGACTGGCCTCGCACCAGCCCTCAGAGTCGGGGGGGGGGGCTACCAGAACGAAGCAACATGGTGGAGCATTTGGCTGACGGCAAGGATGAGGTAATGATGGACCCATTTTGCATGGTGCCTTGGTAAAGGAGAGCGATCATCATATCACAATCCCTACGTATCTATTCCTTCACTTTGGACATGACAGAGTCTCCGTAAACAAACCAGTCCGCTCGTTAATCTCCCTCTCGCGGCAAAGACCGTCGGCACTCTCGGGCTTTCTTCATCACGTGTATTGGTTCTCTTTTTCTTGTTTGTGTTTTTCTCAAGTGACAACAGTGGATGGTGTCATGTTTCCTTGGTTGGCGTCGACACCTTTTTTTTTGTCGCCATCTTTCTTTTGCTTTGCGAGTCTGGTCTGTTCATTCTCTCGGTCTGATTTCTGATTCCCCTTTCTCTTTTTTTTTTTCCCCTCACTCGTCACAGTAGGTCTGTCTATATACGCTACATTGACCTAATCTTTTTCTCGGGGACTGCTGTGGGAGGGTTTAGGGCGTCAGGCCTATCAAGGCATCGATCTCGCGGAGTCCGCTGCTGACTAGAGAGCGCGAGGGACATACGTACCTGGCGGTGATACCCCTGCGATTGTTTGAGCTCGGAACTCGGCACACGCAAGAAAAGAAAAACACGCCACCATGCCCGCAGTGACCGCCCCCCGCCTGGTGAGACCCATTGTGTCGATGCGTTTTTCCCAAGTATACCGTTTTTTCATACCCCTCCCTGGATGAACTGTTGGTCGTGTGCGAGATCATCCAGAAAGTATACGGGGGTGGCGTTTGTATATGGGGAAGGAAGAAAAGAGAGGAGGGTACAAGTGTTGCGATTTGCCTCCAACACTACTTAGTACTTGTTACCTCTGTCGAGACTGTAGGAAGGCGGGAGCCGGGCGGCAAAACCCGGGTAGGATAGCCGAGTGGAGTTGAGAGGGGGGGGGAGAAGAACAAAGGGGCCAAGTGAAACATGTTGCCCTTGGCCAGCATGGACGTGAAGAGGAGAACGTGGCAGACTGAAGAGGTCCTCTGCCAAAGCAGGTGGGGGAGTCACAAATGGTCTGCCAGCCCGTGGAAGGACCATCCGACACGCCATTCCGCCAGGTGGTGAGCATGCTGAACAAGGGCAAGAGGCAGGCGTGGTGGACGGGCAACGTTGTTTATTTCATACCACGAGGGTTGGGTCGTTTCTTAAGCAACACCCTTCCCCTCCCCCTCTTCTGCCCTTGATCGTCCGTCTTCCCTCGCCGGGGATCGTAGACCGGTGCACTCGTTTGGTTGGATCAGTATCTATTTTAGCGTCGGAATTGAACCATACAGCTACGACTCGGAAGCCATCTGCTGCCAGGCAAGTCCGAGAACGCTGCGACTTGCCGAGTCCATGGCCAGGATCCGGCGGGCAGCCCTACTCGGGAGCCACATCTCGACGGTACACCGCAGAACAAGCGTGTCGCCTACCCGCGTTTGCGACCTGCACCCAAGGATAAAATAGAATAGACGGAAAATAAAGAACTGTACCCGGCAATATAAATAACGGTCGTCCGCATCACGCCCAGTTCCAAACGTTTGGGAACGAAACACGTCAGGAGACCGCCCGTCAGCAACACTCGGCCTCGAAGGAGAGACGCGCGACTGCGGAATGTTCAGTTTGGAGAAAAGGGCAGAGGCGTTGAGACATGTCGTGGGTGGTTACGACTGTCACGTGCATCAGCCCGTCCACGGGGTGTCAGCGATGAAGCCAAGGATGGTTGGGTGAAACTATGAGCCAGGATGGTAGCATGCTGTTTTTTTTGTTAACGGGACGGTGACCATGTGGCCTCTTCCTGCCGGCATGGATAGACGCCTGCCCCCAAGGATATCAGCCTTCCAATTCGATAAGTAGATAAGGAGAAGGTACAGTATGATACTGGCTTTGCGAGAGTATGGCTCCCCTCTTTCAGTATCTCTCAACGCACCGCGAGACTGGTTGGGAAACTGACGGCCATATGTGGGTGACCTCATGATGTACAACTGGGATCAAATCATGTGGTATATTGTACACCCATGCGCGCTGGGAAATTCATCAAGGAGTCAGACATATGCTTACTACCCAATATCTGATATGATAATGCAGCGGGAGTCCAAAAAAGAAGAAAAAAAAAGCGAACGAATGCTTCAAAGCCATGGCAAAGAAGGGGAGGGGCATACAAGAGGGGGAACGCGTCATGCACCTTCCGTATGTTTCTCGGACACTTGCTCTTGCACGTCGTGTATCTCTGCCCGTTTCGTGATTCTCTCCAAGGCATCCTCGCCATCGAACAATGCAGCAGTCTCTTCGAGCGACAGTCCCCTCGTCTCCACGACGAAGAAGTACAAAAAGACAAACTCGCACGCGAGCCAGCAGACATACACCAACTAGACCGACAGTCGATAGCTCGTCAGTATGGTTGTTCGTCATGGGTGCATATCAAGCATGACTTACATAGTACTTCCACCCCAAGGCACTCAGTGCGATCGGGTTGACATACTGGTTGAAAATGAGGGCGATGGAAATGACAAGGTTGAAAATGGTGAACCCTTTGGCCCGGAGGTGGAACGGCAAGATCTCGATCGTGTATGAGACAATAAGAGGAGTAAATGCAATGTCGTATGCAGCGTAGAAGAGGAAGATAAATCCAATGACAGCATGTCCAGCCGCACTGCCTTCATGCTGAGCATACTCGGCGAAGCAGATTGCTTGTGCCGTATAAAACAGGGTCATCCCACCTGCAGAAGCCAAGAAGAGGAAGCGACGACCCAGACGGTTGACTAGGAAAGCCGCAAGCAAGGCCCAACCCAAGTTCCAGATTTGCAGAATACCATTGATGAGGAGTTGAGTACCTGTGCCGGTGATACCAATTTGGTCAAAGACTGCGTTCAAGTAATACGAAACAAGGCCATTTCCAGACCACTGCGAGAAGAAGGCAATAGCGATGATGATGCGCATGCGCTTGCGGTTTCCAGGGGTCGTAAGGAGTGACTTCCAGCCAACGTTTGCAGCAATTTTCCGATCATACTCGATGGCAGCCTTGATTTCCTGGAACTCGTATTGTACGAGTGGGTCTGCCCTAAATGCAACTCGTCAGCGAAAATAGTGCTTGGTTTAGTGTACACTAACGCATTGCCGTCAGCATGATAGTAAGCGAGAACCTTGAGCGCTTCTTCATCGCGTCCCTTGCTCACTAGCCAACGAGGTGATTCGGGCACAAACAAAGCCAGGGCTAATTGCAAGACCGAAGGAGTGGCCTGTAGCAGCGATGGCAACCGCCATGCCCATGTGCTACTTATCTTGAAGGTACCGTACGTCGCCCATGCGGCGCTAAAAGGATCGCGATAAGTTGAGGATGGTAGTAGGGAACCGCATGATGTGAAAAAAAGGAAAACATACATGATGGAACCAGAGTACCAGAGGGAATTGTAGGCGGATGTTAAAGGGGCACGGTAGGTAGGGTATGAAATTTCGGTGACCAACAAGGGAGCAGAGTTGGCTGCGAATACTCTTCAGCTAATAGGATTGCGCATCAGAGTATTTATGGAACTTGCCTGAAAAAGTGAGGCCAAATCCAATCAAGAAACGGGCACCGATGAACATGCCGACGGATTGCGCAGCAGTTTGAATGGCGACACCAGTGCACATGATAGCTGCACCAGTCCACACGGTCCAACGGCGACCAATACCATCGGACAGGTAAGGAGCAAAAGGATAGGCTGCCAACGAACCGATATTCTATGCTCGTATAGTCAGGGAGCACAGGAAAAAGTTATGATCACCTATGCTTACTTGGATAGCATTGAGCAGACCGAGTTTCCCACCGGTCGGGAAGTCAAAGGCGGTCTTCCACTGCATAAGACTCTGCAACCCGTTCATCATACTACTGTCGTAGCCGTTGGAAGACGAGGTGATGAGACTATAAATGACATTAGAGTATCAGAACAGCCATTAAATATACGGGGCTGCTTGGGAACGTACAAAAGGACGATCCATGCGTTGAGCGTAATCAGTCTGTCGATACGTAAGAGCAAGGAAGCACGACCACTTCACGGGACACACCGTCTGTTGTTGTACCATTTTTTCCTCGGGTCGATCACACTAGCCAATAGATTGTCCTTGACTCCAATGTGAGCAGCACCGCCGGCACCCATGTTGTCTTCAAGATCGCAAGAAGGGAGCAAAGGAAACGAACAGTGAGGGAGGGGAAGTTGCACGCTTGTTTGTGCATCTTATAACGTCGGGTTCGGGAACTTCGGCATGGGCCTGAAATGTTTTCCCTGAGTTACCCCGCATCTCTGGCTTTGAACAATTATCAACGCATTTAGAGCTGTACCTTACCTGGATGCGGCTTGCTGGATCCAAAACGAGAAAATATTGAACCGCCTGACCTGGCAAGCTTGTGCGAACCCGGGACGCAGCCACCGTCAAGGCATTCCCAGCGCCATCTATCGAGAGGAGCTGGGACGTGACACAAAGCGGGTCATATCCACTGCCCGGTACGTACATCTTTGGGCCACCGATCAAAGAAGTGGAGTTACCTAGGATCATTCATTTCCGCCCAAGCACGAAGAACAATGGAAGAAACGTGGTTTCGCGTCGGCAACTAGCGACGAATTTCCAGCATCATGGCATCAAAGACGTGTTCTTTCAGTCCCATGAGGTCCCATCGCACCACGTGACTTTCATACCGAGATGCCGACGGGTCCGCGCTTTCCCACGATATGGGCAACGGAGGTCGTCTGTCCGCCGGTGCACCGTCGTGTCTCCACGCACGACGACACATCTCGTGCTCGCAGTTAATGGGTTGTATGGTTTGGGACCCCACAAACGGTGAATATGCATGCTAATTCGACCTTTGACAATTACACTCGAAGGCATCGCGCACGTACCTCATGGTTAGGGAAGCAACGTTTCGTCTGGCATAGCAAGATCACGTCGTGGTCTGAAAATAACGTCCACTCTTCTGAGAAAGTGGCCGCAACCGACCGGACATTCCTAAAGACGTACTTGATTCTCTGCGTCATGAACTAGAATAACACGCTCAAGTCTGGCCGGATCTCCACAGGCACACGCTCGAAATGACCACTGGAATCCTTGGTCATGGTACAGTAGCGCAAACTGACCCTTGGCTATACCCTCGCACCTTTTTCTCTTGTGACATCTCAAAATGACATTTCCTATCTGGACTTTCTACTCCAAGGCCTCGCAAAGGGAAGATCAGAGACAGGAGTGCATCTACGTCACGGGTAGGATATCTAAGTACAAAAGCAAGTTATCGATAGCATCGGTCTATCCCGGGATCATCATGGAAGAGCGAAAGATTCAGCACCAACGCCCCAGAGCGCATAACACAAGTTCTACTTATGAGTGTTATGGGATCCCGCTGGGTGACATGTCCTTCGCCTCACTGTGAACGCTTCTCGAAGAGGCATCATGATATACTTGTCCATTTCTCGTACCAGTGCCCGTCTCTGTGAATGACGAGGATGTGGGTGGGAGAGTGACCATTGTTTCGGCCTTCTTCCGCCTCCCAAACGGAACAACCCAGTTGCTCGCAAACGTCGCTAGCGTACTCGACGCTGTCGGCGGTGGGGGCTGAGACTGCATCTCCGCATATGTTGGCGTCTGTATATGTGGCAGTGCACTGGTAATGACACCAGCGCCAGAGGCAGATCCCAAAAGTGACGCCCGCACAACGTGATGCGACGCTGTCCGTCGGTGCAGCAATTGCGACATCCCGTCCGAGAGCAACTCGGATGGGGATGGCGGACCAGCCAGCAGCGCAGCCTCGGACGACGAGAACGGCACAGCAGACAGCGTGGGTTCTGCCAACGCTGTCGTTGCTGCCGCTTTCACTCCACTCGTGGAACTCGTAACCGCTGCCAATGTAGGCGGTCGCGCTGAGGATATCCTGGAGGTGATCGAGAGCCGAGACGCACGCGAACCTGGACGTAGTGGCGAGGATGTACGCGGTTGCGACGTAATAGAGCCAGCAGGCGCAGGTGTAGGTTGTGACGAACCAGACGGCCCTTTGGGTGATATTAATGGAGACGATGGAGGTGGCTGTGGCTGTGGTGAGGGAGAAGGCTCGGGAATTAAGTTAGGACAGGTAGGCACTTCGATCCTGGATGGCGGTGCAGCTATTGACGTCGGCTCTTCAGATGGTTCGGGAGACGCTTGTGCAAGCAATCGTGAGAGCGACGAAGGTCCGGCAGAGGGCGTCGAGTTTGCGCGCTGGCGCGTAGGAAACAAGTGCGAAGTAGGTGGTTGCGTAATGCTAAACGAGTTTTCGACCTCGGACTGAGGTGGTCCTGGAGGAATTGGGGGTGGCACCGGCGTCATCAACGTTGACTTGCGCTCATTCTCTGGGTCTGATACTGCCGAAACCTTTCTCAAATGGGGTCTACGCTTATTGACTTGGCTAGATTGTGTCCAATCTTCAACCTCGAGCATGTAATACTTGATGCCGTCTCCGAGGCCATACGGATTACTAGTGGGGTCCTGTGCAAATAAAATAAGACACGGAAGGAAGAACGCTGGCTGAGCTTTACCCTTTGGTCGACCACGCGCTCGGTGATGGATGTAATCCGAGCGACTATCCACTCTCGTGTCTTCAACTGTTCCGCTAAATGCCCCGTCGCCAAGAGGAAGTAATGAGGAAACGACACTGCACACGACATAAGACAGACCTCGAGGGAAAGAGAAAAAACACTCGCCATTAAACGCCGCCCAAGGTTTCGACACCGAATTTCGGGTGGGCAGAAACAGAGCAAGGTCCCCCTTGGCGAAATTTCGGAACGATATTTTGCCTTTGGCGCGCTCCCTGTATTCCTTGCATTGCTTCTGCCATTTCCGAATGACCGTTCCTGTTTTGGCGACTGCGTCTAAAAAGTGGTCATGATCAAATGCCCGCAAAAGTTCCAACGTGCCGACAGGATCGGATGGGTCAATTGGCGATGGCTCCTCCACAATAATATCATGACGCAATACTGAGGGCGGGGAGAGCGCAGAATCCGCCAGATGGAGATGGCTACCTTGGTTTTGACCTTGTTTGACGTTCGGATGTGTCGTATAGGCGCGCATCATCAACAGCGCCTTGGAGTGTGCATTTCGAAATGCGATGGCGGCGTCGAGCATTTGTGCCAGCAAGCGTGCGCTGTTCTCCAAGCTCTGCTCAAAATCCGATTGCGAGACCTGGCCAGCTGCCACATCCTCTATCAGCATGCGCTCGACATGCCTGGCCTCGCGCAGCTCGTGCTCGACGCGTTGCAGCTCCTCCCTCAAACCCATCGCATCGGCATTAGTCAGATCCACGTTTGCACGGGCCTCCTTTAGCTGGCGATTTGCATCCCCAAGTTGTTCTCTTAGCTCCGAGAACTGATGCTCCAATACCGCGCGACTCCCGTCCGCCTCGGCAATATGATCCCGGAGCATCCGATGGTGCTCCGTCGCCTGTGCGCTCAGCAATCGGTCCTTTTCCACATCCGACTCCTTTAGCATCCGATGGACTTCGTCATTCTCCGCCCTCGCCGTACGTATCTGACACTCCAAATCTTCCCCACGCGAACGAGCCTCTTCGAGATTCCGCAGCGTCACCGTTTGTTCTTCCAACAGTTGGTTTACTTTGGCCGCATTCTTAACTTCGAGTGCTTTCACCTCTTCCGCTTGCGCTCCCAGCTGAGCGAGCTCTTGTCGAAGTGCATCTGCTACTCTCGCTTGCTCTATCGCATCGCCTAGCGCCTTGGCACGTTCCCGACGCTGCCCTTCCACATCCTGAGCTAGTTCCGCATTTCGACGTTCCAGTATCCGCCTCACGGACACTTCGCTCTCAATTTGAGCTCTTGCCTGATGAAGCTCGCGTTCTAGCGCATCAGCTCTTTCGCGCTCCGATTGAGCAACGAGGTCAGCTTTTTCAACTTCTCTATGCAGTCGATGGGTCTCAGTTTGAAATGTGGTTCGTTCTTGCTGCAGAGTTTGTTCTAGACGAGCTCTGGCATCTTCGGAATTACGAAGTTGTTCCGAGAGCTCCTGGAAAGCCATCTCATCCGCTTCAGTAACTACGACACCGCGTTATTGACGCCACTAAAAACAATGATGATAATAAAACATACGCTTTCTTCGAGATGCCGATAACCAAGAGGCGGAAAGCACTGTATATATCCATGTGAGAAGATACTCGACCAGAAACGATGAATAACCTACGTGAACGCTCCGCTATTCGGTCAAAGTCTGCTTCGAGATGGTCCATCTTTTCCACGAGTTTTTCGAGCGCAGAACGTGCTTCCCGCACGGAATTGAGACACGCTACATCTGAATTTGTTTGGCCATATTCTTCCAGGTCCTGCACTACCTGCAAAAAAGCTGTTCTGAAGGGGTTACGATCCCTCTTTTTTTAGCAAGGACACCGAACATGATCAGACCCACCATCTACATCTGCTCTCTCAAGCGAATAGACCGAGTCCTTGCCTCCAGAGGGGGAAAAATCGATGGTTGGTACAGGATCATCCATCCCCCGAGTATCAAATGGTAGTTGTCCATGTACTTCTCCACGGTACACTTGACGCCGTTTTCTCTCATTTGCTCTGCGAGACAATGTCATCTCACGTCATAACGAATACAATGGGTTCACTCACGAAAGTTTTGCCATCACCTCAAGAATGGACTGTGCCCGTTGATAGAAGAACCGCGCTGTTCAGAGGTGAGCCAAGAGGGGGACAGATCACGAACCAGACCCTCACCAAACTCTTTTCGGCGTACAATCTCAATCACCGTGGCACCATAGGAGTATAACATGTTGTGCAGACGCTGTATGTGTGAAAAATTAGTTTTCGTTCGAAATTTGGTTTGTAGCTGGGCGAGTGTGGCAGGCAACTGGACAAGATCCACATTCAAAGTGCTGATGCCCCGCAACGTCCCAATGCATTGCTCGGTATAGTCGTTCTGGATACGATTCATTAGTTCTCGTCGATGATCGACAGACCATTACGAGCGTACCTTGGCGCGCGTCAACACTTCCACTTCATGTCTGAGCACGCCATCGAGTTGTTTGAGTTCTAGCCGAAGGAGGTGAAGACGCATACAGCACACCATCTTACCACGTTACCTTGCATGAGCGCTTCGTGGTTCGTTGCAGGACTCTCCAGTGCAGCAGCTATTTCAGACACTTTATCTAGGGTGTCATGAAATCTTCTCCCTGAAGCTTGCGCATCCTCGACAATTCTACAAAGCATCAGCGACACTCCGCCACGAAACTCAGACTCGACCTCACTTTGTGTTGGTCACTGTCGACCGAATTACCTCTCCACCTGTGGTCAACCTTATCACCGCTTTTTCGGACTCGGAAAATTGTGCTCGCAAATCATCTGCGTAAGGAACGAGGCTTATCATACTTCCATCGTTCACTGGGGTGTACACTCACTATGTATCCGCGTGCACCCATCCGCAACGAGCTTCATTCTGTCCCTCGCCACATACGTTCCCAACATCCTGGGTTTCTCACCCCCTTCGAT
>JBBPJS010000101.1:0-24762 GCA_038088835.1 Singerocomus rubriflavus
GTCCTGGAGTTCATCTATGAAGACGTCTCGACTCAGCCCTCTCCTTATCCCCGAATCCCTCATCCCTGCTGTTCAGCACTCTTTACTTCCGGACCTTCTATCTCAAGGATTCATCGTATCGTTCCCTGGTCGTCTGCCGGGTTGGTTAGTTATGTGGTTGGGTAGCAGAACTCTTCGGTTCCGC
This sequence comes from Singerocomus rubriflavus, assembly GCA_038088835.1. Classification (NCBI taxonomy): domain Eukaryota; kingdom Fungi; phylum Basidiomycota; class Agaricomycetes; order Boletales; family Boletaceae; genus Singerocomus; species Singerocomus rubriflavus. The sequence goes on from JBBPJS010000101.1 coordinate 185, forward strand.
AACACAGTCTCAACTCCAGGAATTGGATGTGCATATCAGTTTGTGCATAGACTCCTTTCTCAGTATACTCCTTTGTGATCTCATCTCACATTTCTAACACAGAAGACTTCTTCTGAATACACAGCACAGTTGAGTCCAGAATGTGCTGAGTGAGTAGGTGCTTCACTGTGTGCTCATTCTTTAACCATTTCTTCATTTTGGTTTGCTGGTCAGGAGTCATAGGGGTTATGTATGTTGGCTTCAGGTCAGTGCCATTAAAATGGCCCCACAACTCTTTTGCTTCAACAGCTACCTGGAAATGAAAAAGGAATATTGCCCAGTTGGTTCCCTTGATGTCCAACTTGGGGACATTGCTGGGCAAAGTATTGATGGTGACAGAGACAACTATAGACATGATAACAGATGATATGACTTCAAGTTAATCAGTTGAGTGCAGGGCTCATAACCTGTTGAAATACTATGAAGAATCTAACTCAGTCATTACACAGATGTAATGAACTGATATGTATTCACCTATGAAGAATTTAACTGAGTACAAGTTAGAGCAAGTAGGTAACAAATGAGTACAGTATATTCTCACCTCAGTTGTTGCACAGATGTGATGGACTGAGGTGATCAGTACAACAATCAGTCTTATATACAGAAAAGAAAATAGAGTGGTACATTGGGATATATGTATCACATGACTGTCTGTCAATTAGCAGCTAAAGTAATAAGAGAAGAAAAGAGGGTCTGCAATAGATTGCAATGGAAATGTCCCTGCATGTTGCCTGTTTCACCTGCAAATGTGCTTGTCAATCTCCAACAATTGCTGCCACTGCTGCCACTCTAGTAGGTTATCCTCTTTGGCTTTAACTTTTGAGATGCCATCATCATGGACCATGTTCAGAACTAATGCAACTTTTTATTAGACACCCACCAATGAGCTCATGGACAACAATGATGCAACACATCATTCATGGTTTTGAATGGGGTTGCAACTTACCTAAAGTCAACGACTGAAAAACAAGGAATCTAGGTAGACACCCAGGCTCAGCTATTTTGAACACCACCAAGACTAGTTCTAAACCCTCACTGGACATTGTCCCAAATATGTTTCAATGTCTCGGCTTCAATTTGAAAAAAAGTCCTACACTGTCTTCTGCTGCCCACAACATGTTTTAATCCCCCTCTTTTTTTTTGAAGGATGGAGTGTCACTAATTTTTCTTGACAGTGGAAATGGTCACAAAGAGTGCGAGAACCTCGGAAAGGTGCTGCCAACTGGAGTGCGTATTCAGTTGTCATCCCTGTAGTCACTGTAGGGTCAGATGCCTGACTATAGTTACATGTGGGTCACTGTGTGTGCATGTGGTTTGTTGTGATGTAATGTACTAACCTCGATCTGTATATGTGTAATAGCTGTAAATATGCTGTAATGCTGCCATTGGCTGTTCGTAAAATCTACTGGCGCTCCACCCGTTCCCACGGGTACATATCCCCGGCAGGTGCAGGTGCGGGTCTGACCGAAAGTACGTTTAAGTACCCTGAGTTTACTCCTGCCTATCCCTAATGTCTCATTCGTACCGGCCATGCTCTCTGACTTACGGTCTGCTGTGGAAGGTCTCATGTTAAGTAACTGTGTATCTCGTGAGCCTACTCATTCCCCTCACCAACGACCAACCTGATGGACCAACATAGTTGTTATTGTCACTGCTGTTGTATACGATTATTGTAAGTGGTGTTCTTGTGTACGATGTGGCTTTGCGTTTTGAAATGACGGTTGCATTTCTACTACTTGCACCGCAGTCCTAACCCTATCGAGAGAGGTGTGTTCTTTCGTGCCCCAAATCAAATTTCTTGGCTGACAATATTCGAAGATAGATTATGTATGGGTAAAATCGAAGCGATAGCTACCTGCCAAGTGCAAGGCCTCTGACAGTCCTACAGCGTAGATCATGGACATGGGTCTCCACAATCTTTGTGCTCGTTCATGTTAAGTCACGGGAGGTGCCTGATTAAATGCGCATTGCCTGTTCTATAGGTTCGCTATATGGGTCTTTCTGCCACTGTGTAGGTGTATTTATATAGCATAATATATGGCTGATGGCGTCTACACACTCAAGTGTTAATGCCCTTGGTAATTTCACGGTTATATCAGAGGTTAATTGAGCTGATTGTTTATTCATTCATAGCTGGTAGTTCCTTTGTCCTTAGCCATGTCACAGTCAGTTTTTTTTCCTCATTCACTATATATTACTGATGACCAATTCTCATAGGTGTATGTACACATCCAAATCCCAAATGTATGATAGACCAATGACAAGTTTTTAGGTGTAAGTATTAACTTACTGCTTGTTGCTACATTGGAATGAGGTACACATATTCTATAGGTACCACCATGTATCTAGTATCTACGTGGACATTTGAAGTATTTTATGATGCAGCTGAACGTGAGTAACATCTATCGCAGTTTCTTTCTGTGAATTACGATCTAAATTACAGTTTTAATGATTCCGCGAGTATATGTCATGTGTAATCGATCCAAAATAATCCTTTGGACTATCCTGTGTATTTACGTGCCGAAAGTTGTGCTTGGCTTTGTGCTTGGGGGTATTAACAACACTCCCAATAGAACACTCTCAGGTAAAACCGTGAGCTCGATTGCACTTGTTACCACAATCTCATGCGCCTATTTTTTTCAGTGGTAATGGTTCAATTCCTCGATTTCTCGTTTTGCAGCGTGTCAGGAGGCAACATTGTACCAAAGCTCAATATTAATGTTGGCGTCATGCGGATTTTTCTTGGAACTCTACTTTTGGCCCTTGCTATTGTCCAAACCCTAAAGCATTCGATTAGCATGTACAAAGCAACGAAGCTGTGGCAGCCTAATCGGTACATGCAACAACTTGTGAAGGATGGAACCTTTTGTTTCTTGTGTACGTCCTGATTTCCATCTCTCGAGTCTCTACTGTCCCCATTCGCCGTCACAATGTATTCTGTACCATTTCGCCCGTGTATTTGCCATCCAGCTAATGGTTGTGATCTTTTCTATAGGATCATGATTTACAATATTGCTCTGCTCATCAATACAGAGCCTACATTAAACTCAACTTTCACGCCCTTCCTGAGCTTGATTTCCTGGTTAGGTATATTCCCTATCATGCCTCGATTCATCATCAGCGTGCGAGAGCTGTATGTCCGTGATCTCCATGGTCGCTGGACAGGGGTCGACACTGGATTCGGTGTGTTATCGCAACCCATCACCACTCAAAACATGGCCGTGTCCACGATAGCCTTTGCGGATGCTGCCCCGGCACAAGAAGAATCGGAGATGGTTGAGGTCGAAGCGCTTCGAGAGCACACGCATGCAGTTTGAGTGGGGGTTCGGAGTGGAACTCGTGGATGAAGGCTAGTGCAAGGAGCGAGGGGTGGGAACTGCGATTGGCACTTTTTTTACCTATGTGTTGGTATTGTCCTCCTGTGTATTTTGCATCTCCCCGCGGTGTACGATCTCGATGGAACCCTACATTGTATATTCGATTTGAACCCATACTATAAATGACTCACGCAAATGTTTTGCGTGAACCAGCATCCCACACATTTTCCTCTAAAGTGGGAAAGGCAGAGTATACGATACAGCAAAAACAAGGGAGTCAAGAACTAGGTATATCAAGACTTCCTGGCTTGTTATCAGTCTGCATTCCCATTGTAAAGAAGGGCTCGTACCGTAGTAGCTACGACTCCGGGACCCCTATAGAGTGGGACGAGCCTAGTATCTTACTCCACAGTGAAAAACTACAACTGAACCCGGACAGTGACAGCGGAAATAACACGCAGCAGAAGCATGTATATTGCATCCATCGTCTTTGGATGGTATAATTAATGTGGAGATTCATCTCTATTTTCAGAAGACTTGTCTGAGTCGCCAACGTGGCGAACCTGGTTGAGGGAAATAATTTCCGTGCCGCATTGGGAGTGATTCCGGCGTGCCACCAGCACATTCGTTCGAGATTCGTCAGATATGCTAGTCGAAGTTATGACCTTGGAAGCCGACCTGATTTCTGTCCACCCCAATGCCATGTAATGCCAACTTAGCGTGGATTCTCACAGGATGCAGAAGGACTGATTGAATGTCTTCATGCACTCTTTTTTCTATTGGAAGCAAGGAAGAACTTTGAAATAGTCAGCTGGACGATTGAGGACATTACAAAATGCACATATCTGCTCTTACAGAAAATGTCGATACAAGTTTTCCCGTCAAATTTTATATCTTGTTTGGTGGAAATCCCCTGAATCGCACCAACCAGGGCTACTACCATTTCAGCTTTCAGCCCTAAATATCAGTATTTAGAATGGCAGGAGAACGGCCCCGCGAAATCCAGGGAATATCGTACGACACATTCGGTGCACCAGCATGTCTAAGAGGAGAGGAATAAGGGATCGGAAATGGCAAATTCACATCCATCGATGGGAAGGGGAAGGCGGCATGCGAGTTGCATCCCAAAAGATGGTTGTATGTAGATAGATACCTTATAAGTGCTTACGGCAAAGTGACCCGGCCAGAGAATTTATAGACTGGCATGCCAGGCTCGTGATCAGTTCTTGTATCGGGTCGCTCAAGGTGCGTTCGATATTGCTGACAAGCGATAAATGATGGGGTGAGATCTGTGTGTAGATGTTCTCCTTGTCTGAAAGAATCCGCAGCACCACCCTCGAATGCATGTTGTCCTATTATTTACTGGCTCACGCACGCATGCAGTGATACCTATCTATTCTTGGAAAGCAAGTTTTAATCACCCACAAGCAGCATGTAGGTAAATTAGCTTGGTAGGTAAAAGAACTCACGAGTCACCGCTACCAGTCATGTTTCAATACAAACCACGATTCTTATTCACGGTGCGGTATACATGTGTGGACCGCTGAGCGCAGTAATGGCAACTCAAGATACTTTTTCCCTGGTGCCGATCTGGCACTTGAGATGCTTGTCTGATCGGACCTCGTCACAAAGGATGGCCATGGAAAATGTAAGATATTTAATTCGGAGGCCTGGTGGTTTAGCGGTATGTGCCACTACCCCTGTGTAAGTCGGGCTTGACCAATTCTCGCCTGTTGACGCCAACTTGCGACGCTGACTTACCTAGGAAAAGTCGTGGATTCGAGAAACCGCCTGGGGGGTTTCAGTGGGTAGTGGTGCCAGCCGAGTCCCACAGTACTCACGTGATGTCTCCGTAAATGGATTCCCCCCCTGAAGAGTATGGCGCTCCCAAATTAATATCTGGACACGCGGGTAGCCCTTCGGTACATCTGCAATTCAAAAAGTTGCTGGAAAGAAATATAAAAAGAAAATTCAGAGATAAGTGCCATACCATGGTGCTCTTGCTCAATCAGAGCCTCCGTTAACCCTCACGTAAGCCTCGCTAGACTCGCAAAAGTATTCAGAAATGTAACGTAACAAATGCGGTTTGCAGATGTACGAAGGTGGTAATAAATTGAGCCTGAGTGCCTCTTCGGTTTTGACGAACCCGCACCCTTGCGCCGAGTGGCTGGGACCAGCTTAGGCGGTTTCCAGTTGCCGTTTGCCTTTCGAAACTCCTCATGGCTAAAGATGGTTTCAAGCTTCGACATGGGACGTATTCTGCGCTCCTTGAAGTTTCTCCACTCCCTGGTGACACTTGGTTCCTTCTCTCGTGCAATTTCCAGTTTCTTTTTCCCCTTTCCTGCTGACCCTGTTTTATCTCTATCCCTGCATACTCTTTGTCCTGTCTGTACAGCTTCTGTCTATTCACTCCAGCTGTTGGTGATGTCCGAAATAGGCCAAATTGGCCTAAGCTTCTTGACACCCAATTAGTGCAGCTCGATACTACTCCTGTTCTTGTTGTTCAACCTTTGGACTCTACACGTGACCCGATGTTGTCCACCAAAATTTTCTCCTTCCTTTTCTCCCTCAGTCCGCATTGTGACGGCAGAGGTGAGGTATTTCATTCTGTACATTGAGAGACATTAACATAACACTACCTACAGCTAATTTGTGTGTTTTAGCCCAACACCAGCTTTCCGCGTCCTGCCAAGGTGAAGTTCCTTCGCTGACCTCAATCACATCCAGGATCGGTTAGTCTGCTTCGGCTAAAGTGTTTAGCCCATATCCATGGTTGGAAAGCCTCCTCTTCCTTGCTAACGTCTCGAGTCGGAAACTGATCAATTGATGGGGTGAGATTCTTATGCACTCAAAGAGCCCATGATAAGTTGATGGCGTCCGGTATATCACTGCCTTCCGTTGTCATCATCTTTCGTGTCAAGCGTACAGAACTACAGCTCATCTACTTGGTCCGATTTCCCGTTTCAGATTTGTCAATGTGCATACCCCTCTGGCCCGGCCCTATTTTTTCCCGACCAGGTGTGCTAATATCACCTTGGCTTCCGCGTCATTGACATCCGTGTTTTTCACTAGTTTGTGAGCCAAATTGGTCGGTAAAATTGTCTCATTTTCAATACGGTTGCAGACGCGCCTCAACTTTGGTACTTATCCTTACTTGTATCCTGGATAGGTGAACAACGACTAGGCAACCTGCATCGGTGGAACCTCTCCTGCCTGCAAATGGCAGCTTGAACCTGTTCAGATTTCTTGTAATTGTCATCGTCCTGGTTTGTCGGGAGTTTATTGAAACCACATTAGATAGGTCTATGCATCGCTACTCGCACGGGCTTATCTCAGAATGCTCACCCACAGAGAGTGCTTGCAACATGAGAGACGGGTGTGTACCTCCTGAATTCGAACCACGCCACGTTCCTATCTATATAATTGCTGGATGTCGCGAATGTCCCGTCTGTCTATGTCTCCAGGTCTTCGAATGACTATGCTCGTATACATACCCCATTGGCACTTGTGATGCCCCCCTGGCGGCTTCACACACATGGTCATGGTTGACTATTAAGTCTACGAACCCTCAGGCTAACCGACACCGTATTGACACTGGGGGCTAGCTTAGTATTGATAGTCAATGACGTTCTACGGCATTGGGCGTCCCTTGAATGAAATGTCCTTCACTGGCGGTTTCCTCTAGGACCGGATGGTAATGGACCCGACCCCGTATTGATCAAAGATACATATATTACACCGCCCCACTGATTAGCCAATGTAGAGACCTGCGATGGAAGTAATATACGCATCCTTTGCCTAGCTTACTGTGGGTTCCACGTACAACTGCGTATTTGCAGGAGTTGTGGTAATATGTCTTTAAAACGAATTTAGGTTCTTATCATTCACTGGTATTGCATCTCCGACAAGACCGGTCGCGTCGTCCATCTAGAACACAAAAAAAAAAAAAACTTATTGAACGACAGAATTTTGAATACAAATACAGGCTATAACACTTCAGCTTAATATCCGCTCTCAACACAGAACTCATTATATTGCCATCCACTCCCCGTTTTAATGAAACACGAACGTATTGAAGGAGAGTGAAAACAATCATACGATGGGGAAGATGGAAGATATTTTAATTGAAGTCAGGCAATTGAAAGATGTTTATGGGCCTAATATCTGAAAAGCCCACGTCAATTTGGGTGATGTTCCCCATGGCCGGGACGCTCACAGTACCTTGGTTCCTCATCTTAGGGATGTCTCTGATTCTTACCTGGCTTCGAGCCAGTGTTAGCTTCAAGTGGAGTCTAAAGCCTATGTCCAGTCTGGGCTACTCAATTGGCGCTTCAGCCCATAAGCAATCTACATCAAGGCATGAACAATCTGTTGCCACAAAGGAATAGTAACGTACGAGTACATGAGCTTCAGGAACACCTTGAGCGTGCGGGCCCGCAAGCTGATTGGTGGGCGCCTAATAAAAAGCCGGGCATTAGCTATAGCTACAGAGACAATCAAATAAGGATGCGCACTGGAGCAGCAGTGACAACAGCAACAGCAGCTAGAGTCAGGTAAACGGGTGAGAACTTCATGGTTGGTGTCGAGACGACACGTATAAGTGGTCGATGTGTACGGAGAACTCGATGGCAGAGGGTACACCTTTTATCTTTCAACCAAGTATCCACGGACATGGTAGACGGGAGCCGTTTCCGGGTGGAGTTATCAATGCCGCAGGGATAACTCGACAGCAATTACAATCCGCTTTCCCGGAGAATGCCAGATGTACCAATTGGAGTCTTTTGAGAGCGGGAGTCGCTCCTGTTCCGATACATGAAACTCGTTCGTGATTTCTCTCCCTGGTAGCGGTACCCGCCAGAGAGCAGTGACCACATTTCGGACCTTTAGAAATTTCGTCCAAATATTTGATTCGGAGCCATACTCACGCATAGTATCTCTGGTGACCACTTTGTCGGTGTCAGAACCTAACGAATAAAACGAGAGAATCACCGATATGGAGATACGGCGCCCAAGATCTCCAACACAGCCCAAGTTGGCGATTGTTCAGTATTCTTGGCCTGGTGCGATTACATGCTTTCAGCAATTCCGTTCCTTTTCTCCTTTCTGCGCCACCGAACTGCGGTTTCAAAAGGTGAACATACGTTCCTTGATAAAGTCCTGTAGCCCGTATGAATAAATAAAATTTCCGGGAGAGTACACCATGATACGCACTATGGGAGACGCCGTCGGAGGAATAGAAAACAACATCCATTGGTGTATACGCCAGCTAATGATCCTTTGAGCTGCCAATGTGACTGTCTGCTCAACAAGATAACTGCGGAGAATCTGCCTTCGAAGTGTTTGACTGATGGAGGTGAGGACGCAGTGGTTGCAAGGGTTGCACTTGATCCAAGAATGTCGTTAAGAAATTTTGGAAAACTTTATGGATGTATATATCCTGGTCTGGATACCATGCGGGTCGACACCGAATCCACAGGATCCACCGTATGCTTGACGTATTGTCAACAATGACTGACGAGTAACTTTTCAGAACTTGGCTGTTTGCAAGAGACAAACACTCACTACGCTGTACGTATGACAGGCAACACTTGACAGTGCAATCGAATGGATTTAGATGTGTAGATGAGCCTCGACTGTTGGATCGACCAAGGAAAATGTCAGAGAAACAAATCAGTTAAGAGATGAATAAGCACTAACTTTTTGAAGGTTACAACACGACTTGTATCCATCCTGAAGTTGTATGACTGTAAGCTGATCTGGTTCGTTCCATGACTCGTTCCTGCTCCCAAGGTTCAAACCCATGCAACTTGGCCTGTCGACCACTCGAAGGTCACTACTACGATAGTGACCACAAGGAACATGCATTGCAATGGGAAAAAGCGCCTAGAATAACGTGATTACCTGAGAAAATTCGAAGGCTATACCAGGCAACACAGCAAGTACAGACAACAACATACTCTTTTTTCATTACGCTGACATTCGGTTAGGCATGTTTACGAGAGAGGGACGACTGTCAAGGTGAGCAAGACACTTGAGGGAGTGATCCTAACGGGAATCTCAACCTGAGGCAGAACCAGCTCCTCCAAGGCTGTTCATGAGAACAAAGTGGTACCAATCGAAATTGAGAGTCGAAGCGAAATCTATTCGGTTGCCTTCCTCGCTGATGGAAAATATGTTGTGAGCGGTGGGTATGAAAGAAAAATTCAACGCTGGCGGGTGGAGAATGGCAAGGAGTTGCAGGCATCAATCGATGTGGGGGATGCTGTATTCAGCATTGTCGTTTCACAAGACGGAAAGTGGATCGTCTGTGGGACGAGAAGTGGTGAGGTGGTGGTGTGCAGCGCCGCGGCGAACTACTCCGACTCGGAGAAAGCGAGGGTGTTCAAAGCGCACGACTTCTGGGTACGTGCGGTGGATATTTCGCCTAATGGGACGAGCATCGCAACTGGGTCGGGGGATAATACTGCGCTCGTTTGGTCGTTCTCGACGGGCGAGCAACTCCTCAGCCCACTGCAACACAACAACGCTGTAGTAGCAGTGCGATTCTCACCTGGCGGACACCTCCTCGCTACTGCCACCTGGAACAACTACTCAGTTCGAGTCTACGACAGTCAGAATGGCCGTCTTCTCGTCGACTTCCCAGTCCATGTTTATTCTTCGAGCAACCAATCCCTCGTCTGGGCTAGGAACAACACAAGTCTCTTCGCCCTATCCAAGGACGGTGACATCTGCTGTCTCGACGTGCCCACAGGTACCACGCTCTCGAAATGGACCATTCATGATAGCAGCAAGCCCTGTTGTATTGCTCTGGCAGGAAGCGGCATATTCATCGCAGCCTCTGCTGGATCATCAGTCTCATTCTGGGACACTAGCACGTACAAGCGAATTGGGTCTGTCATTCAGCATACAGCCGACATCGTCTCCATGGCCATCTCAGCAAACTACAACGTCGTGATGGGTGGAAGAAATACAATCACCCTGCAGAATATCCGTCGTGCGCTTCCCCCTCATTACTTGGATGGTGTATGTGCACTCGCACCAACAGCTCACTATGTGGCATTCCCTCACCGCTTGGTTGATTACTGCAGAATCTTCCCGACCAGGTCGTGCAATGCATCGAGACGGAAAATGCGGATCCTCAGGAGACCATCCGGGTCCTTCGTGCACGGGACCAGCAATCTAGTTAGTGATTACCACCTTGGCTTGCACCTCACTAATGTCCACGTTCGTTAGGCAGCAAAATTGCAAGTCTCGAAGAAACCGTCCAGCACCTGCGTAGTGAACTCTCCGACTCATACCGTGCGGCCAATGAGAAGGGTAGCCCCAATGAGGTCATTGCCTCTCTCCATGCAAGGGAGACAGACTTGAGTATGTCCATTTCTAGCCTTACTCGCGCGTTGTTGATTTTCATATCCACTAGACAGCAAGATCGCGCATCTCGAAGAAACCGTCGAACAGCTCCACACTCAGCACACCAACGTGCACCTCAGAGCCGATAGCCTCGTACAAATTCTTCGTGCGCACGAGCAGAAACATCAGTGCGAAGTCCTTTATACTCAACACCGCGTAATTGATGCTGCTGTCTCTCTCTTTGAGTTCACAAATACCTTGAGCGAGGTTGTGAAAGGCAATAGGCTCATCATGGACTGGCTCTTTGGTGAGTTTTTGCGTCGTACATTCGCATGGGGTATTCAACCAAGTACTACCCTTAGAGTTTACGCACCGATGCATTACGTCGCTAGAAGGAGTTGGTGATCGAGCATCGAACGCCGAGAAGCAAGATGAAGCAGTCGCAGCGTACTATACCGCCTTGTTGCTCAGACCCTCGAACCCAAGCACTCTACTAATCAAGTGGGCAAGTGTAAGACTGATTCGAGATACACTTGGCGAGGTATTGAGTGCCGCTATTAAAGTATGCCTTGCTCGATGCTCTATATTTGCATGTTGACTTCATTTCTGTCCAGTTCCAGCTTCCTAGGTTTGTCGTCTATCAAGCGATATGTGTTGTTCTCGAAGAGAAAGGTCACATTGCTGAAGCAGTCGAATGTTTCCGCCGGATCCAGAGTGAAATACCAGAGGACGCAAGCACCCATGACGAGCGAGCCCATTGGGAACTCAGTGCGTTGTTAACATTGAAACACAGTCGAGGATCTCTCATACTATTCCCCACAGGCTTTCGGAAACGTTGTACTGAAACACTGGAAAAACTTGGGGATGCTTCAATTGGCTCCCAGGACTACGGGACGGCCGTCGAACAGTACTCTGATGCATTGACACTCTGTCCGACAAATCAAGTTGATCTTCTCCTGAAGAGAAGCCAAGTACGAGCAGTCATGGGGTCATGGAACGAGGCGCTGATGGATGCCGACAAGGTACGGACCGCATTTATGTTACATCTGAGAGACCTCAGTGATATACAGTATATCGTCCAGGTCATTGAGCTCGACTCATTCACCTATGAAGGGTACGAGAGAAAGTATGCAGCGTTACATGGGATGGAGCGCTATAGCGAAGCGTTCGGGGTATTTGAGATAATGCTCTCAAAGCTTGAGCAATCTCCTGATCTACATATCCGCGGTAGGCATGCTGGACGTATCGTGTTGAACAATGATAATTGATTTTTCCTTGAACCATAGGACTTCGTGATCAGTATATCGACGCGACATCGACAATTCGAAAAGTGATCGATGAGACTATCCACGATATGCCCCGTGTCCTCATCGACACTGCCACTGGTCGTCTCTACGATAGAGCACAGCAGGCAGCAGTGTTTGAGGAACTGCCTATCTATGACAAGCTACGATCTTCGATGACTACTCAGCTTGATCTTGCACGTATCAAGAGAGCTGTGAAGATGTTTTATCGATACGTGATGTTATCCCACAGATGGCAGCCCAACGAGCCCACGTTCCAGCTCATCAAGAATATCTCGATCTACGGCCTACCGGAGAACAGCAAGATGCGAAGGTTCTGCGAACTTGTGCGCTCTCTTCGCTTGCGCTGGGCCTGGAGCGATACATGTTGTGTAAACCAACTTGACAACCAGGTCCAGCAAGAATCCCTGGTTGCCATGTTCCGGTGGTACCGCGGCTCATTCGTCACTGTCGTCCACCTCCTTGGTGTCTTGTCAGAGTCCCAGCACCCTGGTGACCTCTGGAGAAGCATCTGGAACACTCGTGCATGGACATACCAGGAATATCTCGCTGCTGAGACTGTCCGGTTTTACACTGAGGACTGGGAACCATACCTTGGTTTGGACATGTTCAACCACAAAGAATCACATGCAGTCCTTTCAGAGATGGAACAGGCAATGAACTTCTCTACACAGGAGCTGGCTACCCTTTGTCCAGGCTTGGACAGGGCACGAGAGAAGCTGTACTTGGCTTCGATGCGCCAAGCGACACGCGTGGAAGATCTCGCATACTCACTACTCGGCATCTTCAATGTTGCCATACCAGTCATATATGGTGAGGGTAATCAGGCAATGGGTCGACTCCTGGAGCACGTCCTGACGCGCTCAGACAACGTGACACTCCTAGCTTGGACTGGGAGTTCAGGTAGTCACTACAGCTACCTACCTAGTGATCTCACTGTCTACAACCAGATCACACCACCACACATTCCACCACTGATCAATGCAGCTGAGATGGACAGCATGGTAATGGGATTACACTCATCCCTCTCCCACCCCTCCCTAGCCATTACACTGTATGAGCAACTCTATAATCTCCCCCCACTGTCCCTTGTTGCCGGCCGACTCAAACTTCCTGGGGTTGTTTTTCCCCTCGTCAATCTCGTCTCTCTCTCCATGACATATTCAAAGACCTCTGGCCTTCATGTTTATCGCGCAACAACACCTATGCTCGGAGTCATAGAGATCAAAACTGCAAATGACTTGTCCTTGTCTGGGATGGAGGGACTGCTTCTCATCCATCCCTGGATCAGCCCTCTCCTTGACCTCGATTTTGTGTGTGGTGTACCTCTGTTCGATCGCATGACACGCGCCCTGCGGCTCGTCGTGCGGTTGAAGCAGCATTTTGGTGCACTGTTGCTTGCACCACTGGGGCGTGTGCAGTACAGGCGTGTTGCGGCGGACAGCTTAATCATGGTACAGATTCGGGAAGAGGCCTCACTGACAGACTTAACAGATAGCGTCCGTACGGTCGATGTGCAGTAGACGAATTCGACGACTGTTTAGCTCCTTGTCATGCCCATATGATGTGTCCATGATCCCTGACACTATATGTATGAGCGTCGTTTACTCAGTGGCAGGCCAGAACAATACTAATAGATTCCTGCGTGATGAAATAAGAGCGTAAGTTGGATAGCAATTCTGCTGATCTCTGTTTGAATGTTACATTGATGTTCACTCTTGAGGAATCCATTTATTGGTTTTTACCTCTCACTTCTGTATTGTATACCTCGACTTTCACTTTGAGGGAAATGGATACCGTGCTAGGTACTATTCCCATATTCATGTTGTACATGAAGAAACTGTTCGGCGGCTGGAAGATCATCTAGTATATTTCGCAAAAAGATGAGACGAGACAACACATAAGTAAATAAATATATGTGGACATCCGAATCACTGTTATCACCCCTCACTTTTCACCGATGCCTCCGAGCTAATGTTCATCCGCGCGAGTCCCGACTAAAATCCCTGCTCAAACTTCATGCGTGTTTTCTCCCAACCCTTCGAGTCGAATCGCCTCCGATTCGTCCTGCTCCGGTCCGGAGGTGAACTCTGCGAATGCAATGACAGACACGGTGGCATCTTCACTGGAGGTATGTTGTGATAACACACCGAATCCCGTGTCGATACCCTGCGAGCGACCACGGATATCTGAGTCATACAGCTCCCGTATGCCGATGATGAACCGAGGCATAAGAGGGCATATACCTATGGCAGCAATTCCAGATAGAACGAGTGCCGAAGTGGGATTTAAATTCTCGTCGTTGACCAGAGCATGTATAGCATTGAAGAATACGACTCTGGAAATTCAGAGGAACCGAGTAATTAGTTTGCTCACAAACACCCAGGAACAAAATGGTATAGAAAACAAATTGATGACGAATTGAAATAATAGAGAAGGGGAAATCGAGACGTACACGAAGAAATAAAGAACACCATCCATCACAAATTGTTGCATGTACCGATTAGGCTGCCACAACTTCGTTGCTCTGTACATGTTGACTGACTGCTTCATGGTTTGGATGACAACAAGAACCAAGAGTAACACTGAAAGGAAAGCCCGTATGGCTGCAAGATACATGCTATAAGGCATTGTGTTAGTCCCCCTTGATACAGTGCTGCAAAACGAAAATTCGAGTAATTGAACTACTGTGACTGGAGTAAGGGCTTATATGAGATGGTAGGGATGAATGTGATTCAACCCAAGGTTCACCTAAGATAGCTTTATTGGGATTGCTATCAACGCCTGCACGCACCAAGCCAGGAATAACCTGTGCAACATAGACACACAGGAGGACCCAAAGAATCACTTTAGATCGGTTCCACATTGCATACACTCGCAAAATCATTGCAACTGTTGTTGAAATCATGGTCAAAAGGAAGTTATCAAAATAAACTATTACTTACAATCAGCAGCATTATAAAATATCTGGAGTGTCCACATAAATACTAGATACACAATGGTACCTATAGGACATCATGACACATCCCAATGCAGTAAAGAACAATTGATTAATACACAGTTACACTTACATCTATAAAGCTATTATCAGAAGAGTTTTCATTTGGAATGTGGATACATACATCTACCAGGAAATGATCATGATAAGCAGACTCAGCAGACAAGATATGAGGGAAAACTAACTTTGACAGGTCCAGGGACAAAGGTTGTGCCGGCTGTCACAGTGTGTTCAATGGTCTGTTAAGTTAACCTCCAGTTCAACAAGTTTGAGCTTACAGAGGCCATTGAAACTTGAGAGTGTAGCTGATTTAGCTATTTATTTCGCCATGTATCATGATGAAAATACACGTACATGATATAGACAAGCCCAAAATAACGGACCTATGGGTCGATCAATCCACATGTCCCCTAGTGTGGCTTGACACATACAAGTACGAAGATTGCAGAGACTGATGTCCAGGATCTGCACTATAGGACCATCAGGGGCCTAGCACTTCAAGCTGAACAATTATGAATCGAATTTTACCCAAACATATTCTATCTTTGGATATGGTCAGCACCAAGAAACAGGATGTGGGATGCAAGGAAATATACCTCTCTCGAGAAGGTGAGCACTATGGTGGTAGAATCACAATGCCCATTAATAAAGAGTATACTGTGCACAGAAGCATCGATTACTATAATCATAGACGACAATGGTGATCCCAACAACTACACTGGTCTGTGAGATTAATCATGACAAAAGATATGGGTGTACTTGCTGCATAAATAGTTATTCAACTCAAGATATTCCACGGTGGACTGTAAGTCAGAGGACATGGTCGGTATAAGATAGACGGTGATGACAGATGATTCAGCAAGGAAAAAAAGTGAGAGATGTGGACAGAGGTCGTTGGCAGCCTAAGAGTCAGAGAGGTCTTTGATTTCATTGACGATTATATCTTCTGCCCGGTGTGTTATGTGTTTGCCTTATGGCTGGTTTTGAACGACAAATCGTATAACCGGAGTCAAGGGGGACATGTGTTAATAGTACGGTGATGGTGATGAAGGCCAGTGCCATAATCGGGTCATCCCGAGTGGGAGTTACCTGAAGGCGATGGCAAAAACTGTCAGTGTCCCTCGCACCTAATTAGAATACTGGTGGCCCTAGCAGTAGTACTCCGAATGTACGCTTGCTTCAGTCCAAGGTACAAGTTGATCTTGCCTACCTACAAATGTGAAACTACTACTCGATCGTTATTTATGTTCATTTTCGAACTTGAGATAAGACCATCACCAACAGATGATGGCACGAATTGGCAGTGCGGCTGTGTCGAGACACATTGATTTCCGCATGTGTTTGCCGACTCGATCAAGAGCCAACTTTGTACAGTATATCACCTCACGAGAACACTGGCAGCGCAGTATGTCCATAACATCTCCAAGGCTATGTGTAGCACTCCGGCTACATAGATCCCAATATTTACTACATACACCGTCTGTGATACTGAATGGTAGTCATTCAGTATTTTTGCCTTTTGGCTTAGCGGCTGTGCATAGTGGTCTAGTCGTTACACTATATCTGATTGCTGGCGTGATGAATCGATCTCACGATAGTTATCATCGATAGGCATGGGCGGCCTTCCTCTGTATTTGCGAACAAGGAAGAGTGAAACAAATCCAGAGGCTCGGGCAGGACGCGGTAATTATGGTGGGCAATGAGAGCAATAACGTAAGTTCACTTTTTTGATATCCTCACCTTCTCACTTGGGTGACTGCAACAAACAAGTTGCATCAGCTTGATTTGGGTAGACTTGACCGCCCTGTTTCAGTGAGTCATGCTGACAGGCCAGCACCTTACTGATCAGACAACGTCCCACCCCTGTCTATCTCAGGCTCATACTAATTTTGGTGGCTGTAACAGGATGCTTTTTGAATGCAACGGAAGGTGGGAGGGATGTGCGAAAAGAACAAAGAAACACCATGTGATCGTACGGTTTCGCATCCACGAACTTCGAAGTGGAGTATAGAATCTGGATTGGACGTGCCAATAAGATATAGGAGGTGTCTTGTACTATCACTAAATCAGCCAGAAGGGTGGTTGCAATGCGTCAAGGGGGAATTCGCAACGGACTAGTAAATGAGGACCCGCTACCTGCACGTTCCCAGCATCGCCAATATATAGCTTCAGCGCAGATGTTGTAGGTGTAATGGAACAAACAGGTAAGATGAAACACACCCATGGACGGAAGAGACTGTAGGAAGTCGGCCAGAGTAGTGTTGTGAATGGAGTGTTTGATAGGGGACGTCAACTAGGGCGAAAGCGAGGGAGAGAGATGAAGACGATGAAGGTTAGATATACAATACCACCAGTGTGTCCGTCGTTGCTGTGCACATGCAGCTGAACCTGAGTTATTTGGACTTAGAATACAAGGAGAGCGTTGTTCTGAGATGTACTATGTACAGAAGGAACACAGGGGGGAAATGTAAAGTAGAGGAGTAAAGCGTTTGAAAAAAAAACGGATGGACTGAAGGTCCACCTGTATCAAGGAAATGAGAGCGAAATGTGAAATAATATATATTGAGACTTCGCAGTGGGAAAGGTAAGCAGAAAGTGTCTTTGGTGTCTGAAGGGAATGTGAAAGAGAAGAAAGGGTAGAAAGAAGTATCGATATCTACCAGTAGTGGCGGCGTCAGCAGCAGGCACGCGCAAGTCATTCTTACAATATATTGTTGCAACGACCAACTGGATCATATTTGCAGGAATATACCTCAGAACACCGTGTTATGAAGCGCAGAGTACGGAACAGAAGGCATACTTTTCTTATCTGAAAACTATAAAGATGCGAAGAGGACTGTTACACGGGGTACTGAAGACCTATACATGGAATCAGGCACAATGGAAATGTGACGATTTGACTGGCCGTCGTAAGCTTGACAGATAGTTCAGTCGAGCGTGTAAGACAGAATCAAACGGCAGAAGAAAACTCACTGTAGGCATAGATGAACCGGTCTCCGCCCGCTCTGAGCTCAGTAGAAGACAGGATTGGTAGTCATCACAGCCTTTACCGGCGGAATCACAACCACCGCACAAGGGGCACGGACCAGGCATCAGTATTGATCCCGAGACTCAAGAGACTCCCAGTTTCGGTTGTCACGGCACTTCAGCTTCAAGGCTACCACCAGAAATGCTTGAGCCACCGAGTATATTCCCGGAAGAATACCCATTTTGATGCCACATGAACCCTACCCAAGTGCCGATTCAAACTGGTGGATGTCCACCGACATTTGGGAAGAACATAAAGGACAATACACCGTCCGCCGTCACTGTCAGCTCCATGGTGGATTGTGAGCGGTTGACACGCGTTTTCATAAAACGACGGACGGACCATACCCGGTTCTGCCCACCAAAGTTCCGAATTGCCTGATTGCGTAAGTACGACTAGAGAGAATATTAATAACAAGATTAGGGTATTATACCCATTGTACGTAAAAAGAGCTGGGTCGTCGACCGTCTGTTTTACCATACGCAGAGACCCGCGAAAAATGTCAACGTCTAGGTAGAATTAAACAGTAGGCCAAATTACACCATGACGATTATACGTGTTGCATCAAGAGTCGGGATTGCTTCGACGCATAAAAAAATCAAGCAAATGGACTTACACGGTGCGATGTTAATGCTGCATGAAGACGTGTAAAGAGGTAAAATGGGCAACAGCGATTTAGTCAGACCGGAAACGCTAAGCAAAGCAACACGCCCAGTTAGACTATTTGGGTCGACCAAATGATCATAATCATCGTTCTCAGGTCATTCTTCTCAGTGCTATCATCGTCGCCTTGGATTGCTTCTAGTAACTGCGTTTGCGATCAATCCCTCTCGTATCGCCACTGAGTCGTAACCTCCCTTCGGGTTCTCGCGATGATGAATGCAGACATCTCCATGTGCGAAATGGCACTGGGCAGAAACTACTCTGAACGGTACCATGCGCATGCTTGTTACACGTTCGGGTAAAGGATGCCATTATCTCCCCACGTGTCTTCCTGACCCAGTGTAAAACTGCAAGACCTTACTAAAACGACAGTACCAAGCCGAAAAATCGAAAGTACATGCGTTCGAACGAAATAAATGTATGCAAAAGAATGGTTCCCTCTCGGTGAATATTCAGCGAGACATGCGTTGCAGTGGGGCGTGGGGTATAATGGTGATTGCAATGATGAAGACCAACGTGCGAAGGTGAACATAATTTTTACAACGGATTTATGTGGCATGTGGATGGCGAATAAAAGAACGAGTGAGCGTTCTTTCGATGAGCGCATACATGGATCTACTCACAACGAAGAATGTTTTAGTGTACTAGTGCGGCTCTTTTCGTTGTGTACGCCCGGTGAGCGAATAGTCATGACGACGCAATAGCTGGTCCCGTAGTTGTTATTCGAGGTTTCGATGGAAAGAGACGATGTCTGGACTCAGAGCTGATCAAGAAAGGTAGGATGGTTCCCGATATCTCTATGTCGGATGGGTAATGATCTCAGGACAGGTACGAGCAGCGAAAAAGCTGTACTAGGCTTCGATGCGCCGAGCGACACGCATGGAAGACTTCGCATACTCGCTACTTGACATCTTCAATGTTGCAATACCGGTCATATATGGTGAGGATAATCAAGCAGTGAGTCGACTCCTGGACCACATCCTGACGCGTTCGGACAACGTGACACCTCTAGCTTGTACTAGGAATTCGGGTAGTCACTACAGCTACCTACCTAGTGATCTCACTGTCTACAACCAGATCACGCCACCACATATTCCACCACTGATCGACGCGGCTGAGATGGACGGCATGGTAATGATATTGCATTCGTCCCTCCTCAACTCCTCCCTATCCATTACACTGTAGGAGTAACTTCATAGTATCCCTGCACTGTCCCTTATCCCCGGCCGACTGAGACTTCCTGGCATAGCTTTTTCCCTCGCCGATCTTGTCTCTCTCCAAAGCGGATTCGGACACCTCCGACCTCCGGATTTACCGTGCGACGACATCCATGCGAGATCAAAACCACGAACAACTTGTCCTTGTCTGGAATAGAGGGACTGCTTCTCATTCATCTCTGGATATGTCCCCTCCTTGATCCGGATTTCGCGCGCGATGTGCCCCTGTTAGATCGCATGACGCACGTCCTGCGGCTCGTCGTGCGGCCGAAGTAGCAGTTTGGCGCGCAGTTGCTTGATCCGGGCCACTGGAGCGTGTGCAGTACAGACGTGCTGCAGCAGACACTGCCAGACAGCTTGATTATAGTTCATATTTGGGAGGAAACCTCACCGACGGACTTGATAGATAGCGTCCGTACGATCGATGTGCTGTAGACAAATCGATGACCGTTGTGCTCCGTATGGTGCTTATGCGATGCGTCTACGATCCCCACATCATACATATGGGCGTCGTTTACTCTCAGTAGTGGTCCAGAACCATACTAATTGACCCCTGCACGATGGAGTCGAATGTCACATCGATGTTTGCTCTTGAGAAAATCCTTTACTAGTTTTCACCTTTCACTTCTGTATCGTATACGCCGCCGACTTTCACTTCGAGGAAAATGGATATCGTACTATGTGTATTAGAGTCATTTCCAGTGTGGAACCATATCGTACATGAAGAAACTGCACGGCAGCTGGAAGATCATCTGACACATTTCGCAAGAAGACGAAACAAGACATACACATAAGTTAAGTATATAGATAGATCGACATCCGAATCACCGTTATCACCGCCCATACTTCACCGATACCTCTTAGCTAAAGTTCGTCCGCACGAATCCCGGCCGACCAAAATCCCTGCTCAAACCTCATGCGTGTTTTCTCCTAACCTCTCGAGTTGAATCGCCTCCGATTCGTCCTGTTCTGGGGTGAGCTCCGCGAATGCAATGGCGGACACGGTGGCGTCTTCGCTGGAGATACGTTGTGATAATACGCCGAATCCGGTGTCGATACCCAGCGAGCGACCACGAATATCATGATCATACATCTCTCGTACGTCGATGATGAACCGAGGCATGAGAGGACATATAATTATGTGAGCAATTACAGACAGAATGAACGCCAAGGTGGTATTCCCGTTGGTGATCAGAGCAACAGCATTGAAGAATACGACCCTGGAAGTTCAGAGGATTCAGATAATTAGTTTGCCTACAAATACTCAAGAGCAAGACAGTATGGAAAACAAACCGACGGCGGCGAATTGAAATAATAGAGAAGGGGAAATCGATACATACACGAGGAAATAAAGAACACCATCCTTCACAAGTTGTTTCATGTACCGATTAGGCTGCCACAACTTGGTTGCTCTGTACATGTTAACCGATTGCTTCACAGTTTGGATGACAGCGAGAACCAAAAGTAAAGTTGCAAGGAAAATCCGTATTGACGAAACATATATGTGGAGCTTTGTGGTAGTCCCTGATACATCGCAAAATGAAAATTCGAGTATTTGAACTGTCGTGACTGGAAGAAAGGCTTATATGAGATTGGAGCGACGAATGTGATTCAACTCAATGTTTACCAAAGAGGGTTTTATTGAGATTGTTATTAATGCCTGCATTCACTAAGCTAGGAATAACCTGTGCAATGTAGATACACAGGAGGGACCAAAGGATCACTTTAGATCGATTCCACATTGCATACACTCGCAAAATCATTACAACTGTTGTTGAAACCATGGTTAAAAGGAAGGATTCAAAATAAACAGTTACTCACAATCAGCAGCATTATAAAATACCTCGAATGCCCAGCCAGATACTAGCCACACTATGGCACCTATAGAATATCATGATACATCCCAATGTGGTAAGGAACAATTGAATAATACACTTACATCTATAAAGCTGTCAATAAAATAATTTTCATCTGAAATATGAATGATACTGTACATCTACCAGAATGGTCCAAAAGGTGAATAGACAAGATACAAAGTAGAGGAGCTGACTTTGACAAGACCAGAAAAAAGGGTAGCACCACCTGTGAGTGTATTGAATGGCCAGTTCAAATAGTGTTCAATTTGACTGTAAACTTACCAAGGCCCTCAAGACTTGAGGATGTGGTCACCATTAGCCATGTGTATTTCCATGCATTAGAGATTATGCATACATGATATAAACAAGACTGAGATAACGGACCTATGGAATGGTCAGTTCATGTGAAATGGGGTGTCCCCTGTGACTTTCACATACAAGTACGAAGATGGTAGAAACTGATGTCCAGGATCTGCACTGTCGTAGGATCATTAGGAGCCTAGTACTCATTAAACAATGATTTTTACCCAAACATAATCTAACTTTGGATCCAGTTGGCCAAAGAGACGCAATGCGAGATGTAGAGTAACACACCTCTCTCGAAAAGCTAAGGACTGCAGTGGTAGAATTACAATTCTCATAAACAAGAAACATACCATGCACGAGCATTACTTACGATAATCATAGACGACAATGGTGACCTCGACGACTACACTGGTCTATGAGATTGATCATAACAAAAGATATGAATGTGCTTACTGCTTAGATAGCTATTCAACTCGAGATGTTTCATGGTGGACTGTAAGTCAGAGGACATGATTTGTACAAGATGGACAGTGATGTCAGACAATTCAGCGAAGAAACAAAAATGTGAGAACTGTGGACAGAGGTCGTTGGCAGTCGCAGCAGAGTCCGAGTCGGCTCTTGACAAGTTCACTAGCACTTATACTGTATCTTTCTCATTGTGGATCAAATATCTGCTTTAGGGCTGCTTTTGAATGACAAATCGTATAAGTGGCGTCAAAGGGGGGCATATGGTGTTAATAGTGCGGCGATGTTGACGAAGACCAGTGCCATAATCGTGTCATCTATGGTGAAAGTCAAGAAGCCTGAAAGCGGTGGCACCGGTCTACCGGAAGACTCACAGCACATGTTTTAGGGTGCAAATATGAAGTTGAAAAACTGCCAATGTCCCTCGTGCCTAGTCAGAATGCTGTAATCTAGCAGTAGCATTCCGCGTGCAGTATTTGCCGACTTGAGAGCCGACTTTGTACAGTACATCATCTCACGAGAACAGCGCAGTATGTCCATAACTTCTCTAAGGCTATGTCAATAATTGCCGGTATGAGATCGATCTCACGGTATCTATTATAAATGGGAATCGGTGGCCTTCCTCTATATCGGCAAACAGAAGAAGACGAGATAAAGAGTAATAGGGGCGGAGGAGCATGGAAACAACGTAAGTTCACACTTTCTCGATACCCTCACCTTCTTATTTGCCCTGCAACCAAACAAGTCGCATCAGCTTGATTTGGGTAGACTTGGCCACCCTGTTTCATTGAGTCACGCTCACCAGTTCCTGGGGGTTTGTTGCAGTGAACCCAAGAATTATCGTTAGCCCATTTTGCAGGAATTACTGTGTGGCGATTAGGCGCATTTACTCGCCCCAGGCGTGATACAGTATTGTCTTGCAACATTCATTCGTGCTTTGCTCACACCATCCCTCACCCGAGTGCCCCGTTTCTAGTTGATCCGTACCTTTTGCAATACATGTGAGTCTACTGCCCTTTCCCCACCTTACACCCTCTTGCAAAACATCATCCGTTGACCCTGTCTTACCGGTTTTCTCTGTTTCCCTCACTTTCGCAATACCCCCCCCATTTCGGCATACTCCGAGCTAGTTCTGTCCTGCCATTTTGCAAGATATCATCCATCATGCTGCCCTACACAAGCTTGCCTTGCTGGCTTTTTCCGCCACGGCCTCCTTCACTTTTGCAATGCTTCCCTCCCCCTCATGGCATGCTCCCCTTCTATCCCACCACATTTGCAAAATACTGACCCGTGGTGCCCTACACAATCGCGCTTCACCTCGGAAGTGCACCTACAACCCTCTTGGAAGCATCTCAGAAGGTTTGTTCCAACGTCTCAAAAATTAAAATTGAATTAATTCATTCTAATACTAACAACAGGGCAACTACCATCCTAGTACAGTATACTCGGCATTGGTTGCCATGCTGCCATCGTCTCCATCGATGTCGGGCAGTGGCAGTGCCCACCCCCAGCGCTGCTGCTGCAACCGCTGTTGATGTCGGGTGTTGGTAATATCCACCGCAGTACCGCCGCTGCGGTCGCCATCGTCTTCGGGCGGTAGAAATGCCTACTCCAGCACCGCCGCCACGGTTGTCGTTGCGTCGGGTGGTAGCATTACCCATCCCAGTGCCGCCGCGGTCGTCGTCGTCGTGAAGACAGTGATAGTAGTGCAATGGCACTGGCCACTCCACGTCCGTCGTCACTGTGATAATACTGTGGCATTGGCCAACCCTGCGCTGTCATCGCTGCCGTCGTTGGGCGGTCGAGATGCCGTGGCATCTGCCACCCCTGCGCCGTCGTTGTGATGGTGGCGTTGGCCATCCCTATACCGTCGTCGCCATCGTCGTTGTCGGGCGGCCGAGGTGCTGGGGTGTTGGCCACCACTGTCATCCGCCGTCGTAGTGTTGGCAGTGACGGCGCCGTGGTGTTGGCTAGCCTCACGTTGTCGTCCGAGTCATCGTTGTAACAGCGGTGGTGGTGGTGCAGTGGCACCGGC
>JBBPJS010000102.1:0-24666 GCA_038088835.1 Singerocomus rubriflavus
TGGGTCTAGGGTATACGCTATTAGTGCTATTGGCTATACTATATGAAAGGGTAAGGTCCATGAGGGAAACATTAGGCATCTCATATGAAGGAATGGAAGAAGCGGATATGAAGATGCAGGGACTAGGGTAGAGGGGATGATCGATCACAAGATGTGACTGATCAGAGAAGGGATCGTGGCAGAGATCCATCTAGGATCTTGCAGGGTCGTGATCGAGATACAATCTCGATTGGTGATCATACCGATCGGAGGGTAAGGGCGGAGATGAAAGAAGAGGGATCGAGATCGGAATGGAAGATGTGATCGGTGATGTCGTGAAGAGGGTGAAGAGAGATAAGAGATGTGATGCACGTGAAGGTGTGAAGGTGTGACGATGTGAAGGGAACGAGGGAGGTCACGTGATCAGTGATGAGTCATGAAGAGTACTCGTGCATGCAAGCAAGCAGTCATTGTACCAAGTATCGTGAAGTATCGTACACAATTCGTAACAGCAACTGCTCAAGAATTTTCTTGATGATGCCAGATTACCCAATAGGTTATGGCGATGGATATAGGCAGGGTTATAGTGTTTTTCTGGTCACTCAACAAATGGAGTGACATAGAATAATGTCAAAGTGATATCATTAGAGGAGAAGTGGATAGAAAGGTTGAGTGCTTGAGTGATAGTAGAGTTTGAGGTTCTGTCAAATAAACAGAGGAAAAGTGGAGGGATAAAGTATGGGAAGAGATTGTTTTTCTTTACAAAAGAAGAATCTATAAAGCAGTTGGAGGAGTCAGAGTTGATCAACATGGTGTTATAATATCACATCCACATCTTGTACTTTGTGTTAGCAAGTGTGTGCACAACTACATCCTACATACTTTGTGTTAGTGCATGGGTACAAATATTCTATTGTTTTATGACTTCCCTGGTCACATGATCATTCCATTCCCTCTTCACCTTGTCACTCCATCACCTTTCTCATCTTCATCTTCACCACTCAATCGGTATGATCTCTTATCAAGATATCAATCTCAATCATAACTCTGCAGGATTTTAATAATCTCTGCCATGATCACCATTCCAGATCTTTCACATCTTGTAATCAATCTTCCATTTTATAGTAAGCCCTGCATTTATATCAGCTCTTCCATTTCTCTTTTATATGAATGCCTAACCTTTTCCTCATAGACTATTCTCTTTACCTTATCTATCAGTAGCATTAATAGTATTATACCCTAGATCCAAGTCACAGCTTGGTCTGTGCACACTCATGTACCATATATAAGGGGTTGTGAAAGGGCTAGTATCCCCCCAGCCAAATCCACTTGTTCACCTCTTTCACTCTGCCTACAAAGGTGGCCTGATGATGTTTAAGAAACAACAAGTAAAAGAGTAGCTATTTGCCTGCCCAGTCTTCAGACTGTCCAGAAGTGAGGCATTGCTTAGATATGGTCTCATCCTCCCCTTTACCTTTCTTCTATTTATTACTATATGGACATGCTAACTTAGGACTTGATCAAAATGAAACTCAATCAAGACAATCTGAAAGATGTTCTTTGTGAAGCTCCCTTTTCTTTGTGGAAAACCCACATGACTCAAGATGGTTCATGCAATTGTCAAGATGATGTCATATCTGCAGGCATTATAGGTGTATGCTGCCACTTGCCCTTATCATATTAACATGTTATCTATTAGTGCTTTGTGGTTCCCTCTTTGTGCCACAGCCTTGGAAAAGATCTCATTGGGTGGACTATATGAGACCCTAAGATGGGGTGGCATCCCTAACCAGCTTTCAAGAGTGGCAACCTGAAGATAGCCATGCAATTACCCAAGATCTAGACTCCTTGCCCCAAGAGTTGTCTACAATTATGCTGCACTCATAGGATGCAGTATTAGAAGGAAGCATGCTAGATGCAATAGTCCTGACAATATTGGTGATGCAATAGTTTACCAAGAAGTATGAAAATTGTTATGAATTTGTGTACAAACATATATGATACTGCACTATAGCTGCTTGCTTGCATGCACAAGTGCCATGACTTCTCTCTTCTCTGATCACATGACCTTTTTGTCCTTTTATACCTTCACACCTTGCATCCTGTCATGTCTTCACATCATCACATCACTCTTTCTTCACATCATCATAACATCACTGATCCATCTTTCATTCTAATCATCTTACCTTCTTCATCTCCACCATTCCCTTTGATTGGTATGATCACATATTGAGATTGCATCTCAATCACAATCCTGCAAGATTCTAGATGAATCTCTGCCACAATTCCCCTTTTAGATCTTTCACATCTTGTGATTGATCTTCCACTCTACATTAAACCCTGCATCTCATGACCACTTCTTCCATTCTGATACATGAGGCTGCCTAACCTTTTATTCATGGACTATACCCTTTACCTTATCATCCTATAGCATTAATACCATTATACCCTAGATTCACAACACAGCTTAGTCTGTGCTCATTCCTGTAATACATATAAGAGGTTATGAGTACAGGCTGTTCCTCCAGCCTAATCCACTTGTTTCCTCCTCTTCTACCCTGCCTACCAAGGTGGCCTAGTGGTGAGTACAAGTAAGGGATGTTACTCACCTACTAGTCCTTCATTGGATCTTTAGGAGTGAAATGTTTGGAGATAAAGCTAACTCTCCACTTCTCCCCTCTCATCAAACCATTGACCATTGTATCTTACATCACCAAACTGCCAATGTCAGGCCAGCAAGCCAACTCATACCTCATCTAATTCAGATCCCAGAACCTATGAAAGTATAAAACCCATTCATTGTATCAAGAACCAAATCTAGAAGATATCAAACTCACATAACAAGGAACTCTCATCATAATATTCCTCAATGTTATACCTGCAATGCATAAAAGCTCTTACTGCTGTTGCATCTTGTCATATTAGTATTGTTCACAGATAACTTAAGCCATGGATGATACTGCATCTCTATTGGAACATATATTGGGGTATTTGTACAGACCCACATATCTATGGTGACACCACCTTCATTCTCAAAGGTTGCAACCTGATAATAGCTATGCAATCACCCAAGAGCCAGAATCCTTGCCCTAAGGCTTGCACATAATTATGCCATTGACATTAGGTCTTTGATATTAGAAGGAAGATAGAGCATCATTGCAAGAATATGACTACTATTAAGAACTTGCAAGAGTAGTCCTGGAGTTCATGTTATAGAAGATCTCCCTAATGCACCATCCTTTTCTCATTTCTGAAGACCTCCGCTGTCCTAGCACCATTCCTTATATCCAACATCTATAGTTGAAGCCCCATACTGAGATCTCTGATTGTTCACCAGATTGGTTGGGTTGTTTGACAGAGTAGTGTAACTCTTTGATTCTGCAACAAAGATCATCCTTTCCTTTATCTGATTCCCTTTTAGCTGTTCAGCACTCCTTTATTTGTGACTGCTCAAGGATTTAGTTGGTGATGCTAGATTGCCTGACAGGTTATGGTGATGGAAGATAGGCAGGGTTATATAGTGTTTCTCTGATCACTCAACATATAGAGGCTAAGAAGATGTTATATGATATAAAGAAAACCAATGGTATGAGGCATCATGAATTAAAAAGAGCAGATATGTTGAGATGGAGCTCCTTGAGTGCACAGGTGGATTCAACACAACCTTCAGCTTGTGTGAAGTTATAAAGGTCATGGACTATTTTTTTGCCTTAGAAAAGGCCTTTGATTTTGCTTCCAGAGTTTTAATCATATAGTTCTTGGCTGCATGAAAGGTTGGCTTTGTGTAGTTCTTGGCCCAATGTTCTACTTGGCTGCAGAACATACACAAGTTTTTGTTAAAGCAGCACTTGTGCTTAGTTGCCAAGAGCTTGATGTTTTCCTTTAGTTTGAGTGATGGGCCCATTTTAAAGGAAGCTGAGGATCAGGAGTGTGAGAGGTCATGAAAGGAATCTGATGCAAGTTGAAGTCTGAAATACTATTAAACTTGTTTAAATGTTGCTCCAAGGGAAACTTCAAAAATCCAGAGTTAAAAGGGTCAGACAGAACTTGGCTTCATCTTATGTGATGCACCCTTGCAAAGAATTCAGTGTCTCAAATTTATGGAGGGTCAGAGATCAGAGGTTGAAGGGGGTAAGTGTAGTTAAAGTTGGTCAACAACTTAGAGGATGGAATAAACAAAGATGGTTTGAAGTATAGTAATTGGAGTGAGTGTTGCAGCATCTAGCAAAACACTATGCTCTTTGATTGACAGTCACAACTTGAGCTTGAAATGCAGACACCATGCAGAGTCTTGCCACACAAACCACAAAGACACAAAGATAAGAGAGAAGGTATGATGATAAGGATGAGTAGTATTCTTAAGGTCTCAACCTAGCTAGGAGGCAAATAACTAAGTGGATTAGACTGAGGGGAATCAGTCAAATATACCCCATATTTATATTACAGGACTATGTGCACAGACCAGGTGACATCATAGATCAGGAGATAGCAATAATAGAAAAAAGAAGTGGAAATGAATACCTTACTACAAGCATAAGGTATCAAAATGAAAGAGAAGTAAAGAAGCAACAGAAATGAAAGAGGCTATGCCCATAAGGCAGCCTGCAAGCATGACATCATTGGTCTAGGCCTGATCATGTGATCAGTCATGTGATCAAGATAAGATTAGATGAAGAGATATAAGATAAGATAAGAGTGAAGAAAATATACAATGTTATAACACTTTCCCCCCTCTGTTGCAGAACTGAAGAGTTATGCTACTTTGCCAAACATCCCAATCAATCTGGCAGATAATCAGAGATCTCAGTATGGGATTAAACCTATAATGTCAGATGAAGAGAGTGCTAGACAGCAGGAAAGGGGAATAGGATAAAGGAGAGGATTGAGTTGGAATGTCTTCAGGTATGAACTCCAGGACTACTCTTACAAGTCCTTTTTAACCAATGTGCTTTTACAATGTGGTTCTGTCTTCCTTCTAATACTATCACCTAACATAGATAGCATAATCATGGTCAGACCTTGGAGTGAGGATTCTGGTCCTTGAATAATCATGTAGCTATTATCAGGTTGCAACCCTTGAGAATGAAGTTGATGTCATCATAAATGGTGGGTATATTCATAAACCCCAATCATATCTCAACTAGAATATAATATCACTAGTGGCTTAAATATCTATAATGGTTCATTAATAATATAAAATCTGCATGGCAATGATAGCCTCTTAGAATTGCAGGTATAATATTAGTAGAATGGTATGATGAGATTTTATATCACATAATTTTTAATATTGGATGGTTCATTATCTTTCAAAAAATGGGTTCTGTACTTCTGATACTAGGTTCTGTTACTGGACAAGGTATGAGTTGGCTTGCTGGCCTGATATTGGTGGTTTGGTGGTGCAAAATACAATACAATAAGGGAAGGAGTGAAGAGAGTAGCTTTATTTTCAGACAGTCTCACTCCTAGGGAACCAGTGAAGGTCTGGTAGGCAAATAACCATCCTTTATTTGAGTTCTTACACTAGGCCATTTTTGCAGGCAGGGTAGAAGAGGGAGCTAACAAGTGGATTAGGCTGGGGGAATAGTCTGTACTTATAACTCCACTACTTATATGTTACAAGATAGTGCATAGATCAAGCTGTACACTAGGGTCTAGAGTATACAGTATTAATGCTATAGAATAATAAGGTAAAGGGGAATAGTTTATAAGGAAAATATTAGGCATCTCATCTATTAGAATGAAAGAAGCAAAAATAAGAATGCAGGGATTAAAGTAGAGGGGATGATTGATCACAAGATGTAATAATCAGAAAGAGGGATCATGACAAAGATTCATTAAGGATTTTGCAGGGTCATGATCAAGATACAATCTTGATATATAATCATACCAATCAGAAGATAAAAATGGTGATAAAGAAGGGAAGGATACTATAAGATGTGGCAAGAATCTAGATGATCAGTGTGTCATAAGATATAAGAGAAGAGAGAGTAAGATGTGATTATGTGATAGGTGATGGTGTAAAAATGTGAAGGGATAGAAAGGTCACATGATTAGGGATTGAGTAATTATAGCACTCATGCATGCAAGCAAGCAGTCATAGTGCAAAGTTCATATAATATTTTGTAACACCCTCAAGACTCATATTTCAGAGAAGTTGGAGAGTCATTGATTATGAGTCCACTATGAGATGTGACTATGTGTTGTGATATTATATAATCTTTTAAACATTTTTCATATATTGACTTTTTTCTTTTCTTTATCTTATCTTATTTTTTTATCACATGACTGATCACATGATCAGATCCAGACCAATAATGTCATGCATTATGGCTGCCTCATAGACACTGCCTATTTAATTTCCATTTTATAAAAAAAGCCTTTTCTTTATTTCTGTTGCTTCTTTTCTTCTTTTTCATTCTAATGTCTTGAGATTATCTTGAGATATTAATCTCCATTACTTCTTTTTCACACCTTATCTATAATGTCACCTGGTTTATATGCATCTCTCTATAGTATAAATATGGATTTTACTTTCAACTAATGTTTTTTAGTATTATATATTATATGCTAAACTTATACTTTTTTTTTTCTTCGACTTTCTTTTACTTATCTTATCTTATCACTCCATCACATGACCAAGTTATATGATCAGATCTAGACTGATACTTTTACTTTTCATCTTTTATACATTATAAAGTTATATTATATATATGACTATTAAACTCATGTTAGATTCTGCTTTAAGTGGAACTCTGAAGGTCTGGAGTTGAGGGGTTTGGATGGGACTTGGCTTCACCTTATGTGGTGCACCCTTGCAAAGAATCTGTTGTCCCAAATTTACAGAGGGTCAGAGATTGGAGGTCAAAGGGAAAAGATAGGGGAAGTTGATCAATAACTTAAAGGATGAGTGGGGAGAGCATCAGATTAAATCAATATTCAAACTGAGATGTACAAAATGTATCTATAGAGTTTATATATGGAGGGACTTAGATGACTAAGTCTGGAGTCAGGTGATACTAGGTATTAGAGGGATTGGAGGTAAAACTAGGCTGAAGTGCAGCCTCAAAGCTGTGCTTCTAAGTGAGAAATGGAACATAAGATATGAGTAACATATAAGAATGTAACAGGAACCAAGTCAGAGAAAAACACTAAGTATAAGTCTGAAGTAGAGTAGCTATAGAAGAACAAAGAAGAAACAGACTATGTTGAGCAATCAGAGAAACACTATAACCCTACCTATATTCATCACCTATAACCTATCAGGTGATCTGGCATCACCAAGAAAATCCTTGAGCAATCGCAGATGAAGGAATGCTTGAACAGCAAGAGAGAGTCAAGAATAAGGAAAGGGTGATCTTCTATACCTTAACGAACTATTGCATTATCAGTATAGCAATGGACTATTGCACCGTGCTCACATCCTCCTAATACCAGCACCTAAGAGACTGGCATAATCGTTGATGACCCTTGAGGCAAGGAGTCCAGGTCTTGGATAATCGCATGTGTTGCAGAACCAAAGAGTTCTGTCTACCCAACCACATATCTCAACAACCTGACAAATAACCAGAAAATGATATGACAAGTCTGTATGAGATAACATCCAGATAGAAGAGTGCTAGACAGTGGAGAAGGGAATTGGATAGAAGAGGGAACTGATATGGGGGAGCTTTCTATAATAAGATCTCCAGGACTACTCTTGCAAGTCCTTTGATAACCAACAGACTATTGCACTGTGATTCTGTCTTCCTCCTAACACTACAACCTAATATATGTAGTGTAATCGTGTTTGGCTCTTGGGACAAGGGTTCCAAGCCTTGGATAATCGCATGGCTGTTACCAGGTTGCCATCCTTGAAAGCGAAGGTGGTGCCACCATAGATACGTGAGTCTGTTCTATATGGTTAACCCTAACATATATTCCAACAAGAGTGCAATACTACTTGTGGCTTAAATATTTGTAAATGCTATAACTAATATGATAAGACCTGCACGGCAATAATAGCCTCTCGAGATCACAGATATAACATCAGTAGCCTGAACAATGAAGGACTATGTCACATGATCTTTGATATTTTTGATACAGTTCTTGATACAATGAATATGTTCCATTCTTCTTAGTATTGGGTTCTGTATAAGCAGTTGAATGAGTTGGCTCACTGGCCTAATGTTGGCAATATGGTATTGCAAGAACAATACAATGGAATGATAAAGAGGGGAGGAGGAGGGTTAGCTTTATCTTCAAATGTGCCTCACTCTTAGGGATCCAATGAAGGACCAGTAGGCGAATAGCTGTCCCTTACTTAGTCTTAACTTCACTAGGCCACCACTAAGGGCAGGGTAGAAGAGGTAACAAGTGAATTAGGCTGGGGAACAGCCTATACTCATAATCCCTTATATACATTACAGGATGGAGCATAGACCAAGCTGTGTCCAGAATCTAGGATATATGCTATTAGTGCTATTGGCTACTAGGGTAAAGGGTAAAGTCCTGCAGGCAAAGGTTAGGCATTCATATGGTGAAGAAATGGAAGAGCAAATATAAATGCAGAGTCTAAGATATAGGGGAAGATTGATCATCAAGATGTGAATGATTAAGGAGGGGAATCATGGTAGAGATCTATCTAGGATCTTGCAGGGTTCGTGATCAAGATGCAATCTCGATAGATAATTGTACCGATTGGAAGGTAAGAACAGAGATAAAAGAAGAGGGATTGAGATTGTTGCGGAACCGAAGAGTTCTGTCTACCCAATCACAACCTAACCAACCTGGCGGATAATCAGAGGATGAGACAATGAATCCATACAAGATAATATCCAGAGGGAGAGTGTGCTAGACAGCTGAAAGGGGAATCAGATATAAGAGAGGGCTGAGTTGGGGGGACTTTCTATATGAGATTTCCAGGACTACTCTTGCAAGTCCTTGGTAACCACTAGACTATTGCACTAGGGTTCTGGCTTCCTCCTAACACTACAACCTAATATATGTAGCGTAATCGTGTTCAGCTCTTGGGGTGAGGGTTCCAAGCCTTGGGTAATTACATGACTGTTACCAGGTTGTCATTCTTGAAAGCAAAAACGATGCCACTGTAGATATGAAAGTCTGTTCGGTATGATGACCTTCACATATGTTCCAACAAGAGATGCGATGCTACTCATGGCTTAAATATCTGTAAATGCTATAACTAATATGATAAGACCAACATGGCAACGATAGCCTCTTGTGGTCACAGGTATAACATCAGTAGTCAGAACAATGAGGGATTACGTCACGTGATCTTTAATAGTTTCTAGGTTCGGTTCTTGGTACAACGAATGTCTTCCATACTTGCATTGGTTCTGGATTCTGAACTAGCCAAGGTATGAGCTTGCTCTCTGGCTCTGCATTGGCAATTTGGTACTGAGAGGGACTGACAATGGATTGATGAGAGGAGAGAAGGGGATTGGCTTTATCTCCAGACATGCCTCACTCTTAGGAATCCAATGAAGGACTGGTAGGTGAATAGCTGTCCTTTACTTAGTCTTAACTTCATTAGGCCACCACGAAGGGCAGGGTAGAAGAGGTAACAAGTGGATTAGGCTGGGGGAATAGCCTGTACTCATAACCCCTTATATACATTACAGGAACGAGCACAGACCAAGCTGTGTTGTGGGTCTAGGGTATATGTGATTAATGCTATTGGATAAGTAGATTAAAGGGAAGAGTCCATAAGGAGAACATTAGGCATTCATATGAAGTGGGAATATGAAGAGCGGATATGAATGCAGGGAGTATGATAGAATGGAAGATTGATCACAAGGTGTGACTGATTAGAGAAGGGATCGTGGCAGAGATCCATCCAGGATCTTGCAGGGTTTGTGATTGAGATGTAATCTCGATGAGTGATCGTACTGATCGGAGGGAATGATGGAGATGAGGAAGGTGAGGTGATTGTAATCGGAATGAAAGAGTGATCGGTGGTTCGTAAAGAGTGTGAAGAGAGATAAGAGATGTGATCAACGTGAAGGTGTGAGGGCATGATGATGTGAAGGGAACAAGAGTGGTCATGTGATTAGGGATGAGTCATGAGAAGTACTCATGCATGCAAGCAAGCAGTCATTGTACTGTTGTATCGTTAAGTATCGTACACAATTCATAACAGAGATCAGAATGGAAGATTGATCGGTGATGTCATAATGGTGTGAAGGGAGAGGATGTGATGATGTGATAACATGACAGGGTGAAGAGGTGAAGATGTGAAGGGACAGAGGTGGTCATGTGATCAGGGAAAGAAAATGTCATAGCACTCATGTGTGCAAGCATATAGTTATAGTGCAGGATTCATACAAGTTCATACACAAATTCGTAACAGCATAGCTATCTCCAGGTTGCCATCCTTGAAAGCTGGTCAGGGGTGCCACCCCATCCCAGAGTCTTCACACAGTCACCCAATAGGATCATTTCCAAGGCCACAGCCAAGGAGAAACAACTAATAAATAACATGTTGTTAATATAATAAGGGACCATGGCAGTGTATGCCTTTAGGATCTGCAGGTATAACATCCACAGAGCCTTGTGATAAGGTTGCATCATGTAGAGTTTTCTATCATCATTAGTATCCTTCACAAAGATAGGACAATACCACAAAGAGTGTTGCTACGAGTTGTTTTGACCATAACATCATCTTAACCGGATCTCAAGCTTGCATAACCACACAGAGAGAAGAGAAAGGAGAGGAGGAGGATGAGATTGCATCCAGGCAATGCCTCACTTCCAGGCAGTTCAAAGACCAGATGGGCAAATAGCTACCTTGTTACTTGTTATAGCTTAAACATCACTAGACCACCAGTTAAAGCAGAGTAGGAGAGGTGAACAAGTGGATTTGGCTAGGGGACAACAGCCCTTGCACAACCCCTTATATATGGTACAGGAGAGTGCACAGACCAAGCTGTGACTTACTATCTAGGATATATGCTATTAGTGCTATTGAAAGATAAGGTAAAGGGTTTAGTCCATGAGTGAAAGGTTAGTGTTACAATTTTCCTCCACTTCACTCTATGCACTACATTCTACCCTAGACTATGCAGCACCTACATGCTACCTTCATCTCTCGTGTCTTAAATGCTAACTTATTCATTTCAACCTCTTTATGCCATAGGCTGTGCTTCTATTTCTGCTCTTTGTCTCCATGCACAGCATGGTTTCCTTATTCATCAGCATTCCTATTTCATTACCTTGTCATAATCTTGTCATAGCCTTGTCACAGCTTCTTATACACCAT
Source organism: Singerocomus rubriflavus (assembly GCA_038088835.1). Taxonomy (NCBI): domain Eukaryota; kingdom Fungi; phylum Basidiomycota; class Agaricomycetes; order Boletales; family Boletaceae; genus Singerocomus; species Singerocomus rubriflavus. The sequence continues at coordinate 11,237 of JBBPJS010000102.1, forward strand.
TGGCTACCATCACCACAGTAGCTCTACTTACGCTAGTGGATACCACTATATTGGTATAGTCTCACATCTGCCCTTAACCAGGGTATGGGGTACCATACGAGTACTTATACACAATCCCATAGTATGATACTTTAGCTTTCGTCTCCCTTGTACTTTATTAGTACTAGGCCTCCTTGGCAATTCAGTTGCTACTCCTTCATCACTGTGTGCCTCTGTCCTTGCAACTAGGCAACCCTTTGTATGCCTTCCTCAAGGCTAAACCTCTGTCTGCCTTTCTCAAGGCTTTCCCTTTGTTGGAGCACTATACGATATGCCCTCCTAACCCTCATATTAAATCATTGACCTCAGCTTTGTCAATCAAGGGCTACATGCTGTCCTACCCAGTCAACACATAACAAAAGACGAAAGCTACTCTACTGCAACTAGTCCTAGCTAGTTCGCTCCACACAACATCATGTTGCAACCCCCTCGTCCCACTGTCAACTCCTGGTGGTCTCCGCATACCACCTGTGCCATTGCCCAGTCTTCTTCTGATGACGATGAAGACTTCCATTCGGATACAGACTCCGATCAAGACATTACCCCATCCAACCCAGCTGCTGAACAGCTTGCCACCACCTTTAGCCATGCTCTATTGGCCCGGGCATCAATCCCCAGAGTACCCACCCCACTGTCCCCACTCCCAGTCCAATGACATCTCCCATTCTCTCCAGTTAACACCTCTACGACAGCCATGTCCTCTGCTGCCAAGCCCATCAAACTCTGCCTTGGCACTCCCAAGCACTTCAATGGCGACTACAAGAAAGCTCTGCCATGGTTCAATATGGTTATGTTCTACCTTGCCATCAACGAGGAAATCTACAACACATCCACGAAGAAGATCGCCTTTGCCCTCTTATTCATGACCAAGGGATCGGCTGTGACATGGGCTAAAAACTTCCGCCTCAAGGCGTATGACAATACCACAGGTACCATTGATATGGGTACTTACCAGAATTTCCTTAAGGCCTTCCGTGAGGCCTACCAAAACCAACAAGTCATAGCCGACGCCATCTTCTGGCTCGCCACTACTCGCATGACCCTCAACAAGAAGAGGGAATACAAATCATCGATTCAAGAGTACAATGCCCACTTCATAACCAAGAAGTCCAAAGCAGAAATCACTGAAAACCACGTCCTTATCAGCTATTATGCTGCTGCCATCCCCATTCCCATTATGCACCAAATCTACAGTATGGAGAAAGTACCCATGACCATCAAAGAATGGATGACATGCACTGCCACATTCATCTCCCAGAACGAGCAAGCAAACCACATCACTCAACAAACCACTAGACTGCATCAGTTCCAATACTTCCATGTGGCTCACACCCCTCCCGCCAGAGACCTCAATGCCATGGACGTCGATGCCATCCACATCAACAAACTAACCCCTGAAGAACGCAAGAGGTGCTGGGACCTCAAGTTATGCTTCTGGTGCCAACAACCCAGCCACCGAACTGATGCATGCCTTAAGTTCAAGAACACTTCCTCCCCTTCAACAATGAAGAAGACTCGCACAGTTTCCTTAAATGTATCTCACCTTGAGAAAATCAGCGACATGGCAGATGAAGACGAGGGGACAGCCACTATTGGTAGAACCCAGGGTTTTTAAAAAGGGGATTGCCTAAGACGTCCAGCTCTCCCCCCCTGTGTATGCTAAAATAGAAGAAATCAATAAACACTCATTGTCCCTCTTGGTTCAACTACTCGTATCCACAAAAAGAAGCATCAATGCCACCGCCCTGGTCGACAACAGAGCAGAAATCAATTGTATTGATTGGCACTATGCCAAAAGAAACAACATTCCTCTCATGAAGCTCAACAAATCCATCAGGATCGTGAATGTCAATTCATCCCCAAACAAACAAGGAACCGCCAAGTACAGGGCAGACTTGTACCTTACCATCAGTGATATCATGCACAAGGTACACTTTGTAGCTATTCACTGCAGGTCTAACAACCTCATCCTTGGTGCACCCTGGTTGCGCAAAATCAACCCTCAAATCAACTGGACAATCAAGGTTGTCAAAATCAAGTGGTCCATGAACCAATCCTGAAACTATGCACATCTTCACTCCTGCATCCCTGCTAAATCCCTCCCAACCAAGGAAATCTGCATCACTCAGAAGGAAATCCCCCATTTCTTTAGATATCTTTGCTGTCGTCAATCAGAGGAACAGGTCATCCGGAACATACAAAGTCTCAACCGGATAAAGAAAGTAGGGCAACAGTTTGTAAGGGCAACAACATTGACCAACCTCGCCATTGAGGCCCTCCAGCACAAACCTAAGGTAACCCTATCCAACAGGTACAGTGCGTTCATGGAAGTATTCTCAGAACCCACTGGTGACCAACTCCCCCCTTCCTGGTCCTATGACCATGAAATCCACCTGAGAGACATGTTCAAATCCAGGATTAGTAAGATTTATCCTCTGAACTCTGAGGAGAAAATCTCCATGGAGGGGTTCATTGACAAAAACCTGAAAGCTGGCAAGATACGACCATCCAAGTCACCCCAAGCCTTACCCTTCTTCTTCATCAAGAAAAAAGATGGCAAACTACAGCCATGCCAGGACTATCACTATATCAACAAACACACTGTCCAGAATGCATACCCTCTACCCCTCATCTCTGACCTCATGGATAAACTGAAGAATGCCAAGGTATTCACCAAGTTCAACATTTGTTGGGGATACAACAACATCCGGATCAAGGAAGGACATCAATGGAAGGCCACCTTCATCACCCATAAGAGTCTATACGAGCTCACCATCATGTTCTTTGGTCTCTCCAACTCCCCCACCACATTCCAGCGTTTCATGAATGAATCCTTTGCTAACCTCATAGCAGAAGGATGGCTGATAATCTACATGGACAACTTACTCATTTTCTCCCCTGACCAGGAAACTCACGATGAGTGGACATGTTGCATCCTTGAATGGATGTGCCAACTCAAGCTCAGGCTCAAACTGGAAAAATGCAACTTCAACAAACAAGAAGTTGACTACCTTGAAATGGTCATCAAACCTGGCCAAATCACAATGGACCCTGTGAAACTTGATGGTATCGCCAGGTGGCCCCAACCTCAATCTGTAAAGGAAGTGAGGTCGTTCCTGGAATTCACTAACTTTTACTGAAGGTTTATCCCCAACTACTCCACACTTGTTAAACTGCTGGTCAACCTGATGAAGAAAACCCAACCATGGAACTGGACGGAGATGTGCAGTCGAACATTCACCACCCTCAAAAAGTTATTCATAGCAAAGCCGGTACTCACCTTCCCAGATATCTCCCGACCATTCATTATCTCAACAGATGCATCACTCCATGCCTCAGGTAGTGTCCTCTCACAACAGGGGAATGACGGACAACTCCACCCCTGCTCCTATATCTCACAAGTGTTCTCCCTGGCAGAACAAAACTATGACATCTATGACTAAGAGCTGCTCGCCATCATCCACACCTTGAAGGCATGGCAGCACTATTTATAGGGCACTGAACACACCACCACCATCTTCACCAACCACAAGAATCTCATGTACTTTCATAAGGCACAGAAACTTAACCATCAACAAGCCAGGTGACTCCTGGATCTCACTGACTTCGACTTCCAACTCCAGCACACTCCTAGTACCACGTTGGCCACCCCCGATGCACTCTCCCGTCAACCAAACCATGCCACATTGAAACCTGACAATGAACAAATCACACTCCTTCCCCCTTCACTGTTCATGAACCTGGTCGATGCTGATCTTACTGCCTGCATTTGCGAACAAACTGCATTGGACCCATTCGCCACCAACCTTCTCAATTGCCTTGACCCTTCCACGCCTACCCACCTCCGACCATGCCTCAGGTTGTTCCAATAGCAGGATGGCCTTTTCTCCTATCAGTGATGCCTGTATGTTCCATTGGACGTACGCCCTCTCATCCTGCAGGCGTGCCATGATCATGAAATGGCCAGATATCCCAGTCTTCAAAAAACCCTCGCTTTATTAGCTCAGCACTACTGGTGGCCCAGGATGGCTACCTCCACCTGCAACCATGTTCACCATTGTGTCCTATGTCAGGCAAATAAAACCAATACTCACCCCATGATGCTGCCCCTCCAGTCAATTGCCTCCCAGGGCATATGCCCCTTTCAACAGGTCAGCATAGATTTAATCACAGATCTTCCCCTTTCCCAAGGCTTCGACACTCTCATGGTCATGGTCAACCATGGCCTTATGAAGGGGGTAATACTCTGCCCAACAAGAAAAACCACAACTGCTGCCAACATCGCAACCCTATTCTTCAACTCCATCTACAAATGATTCGGACTTTACGATAAAATCATATCCGACCGGGGGCTGCAATTCACATCTAACTTCACATGTGCCCTTGGAAAACTTCTTAAATATAACCTAGCTCTCTCCACCACCTACCACCCGCAGACTGACAGGCAAACTGAGTGAGTCAACCAGGAGATTGAAACCTACCTTCAAATCTACTGTGGAAACCACCCCACCAGTTGGGTAGAAAACATTATGCACGCCGAGTTTGCACACAACCATTGACCACATTCAGTAATGGGAAAATTCTCTTTCTTTCTCCTTATGGGATTCGAGCTCAGACCTCTCCCAGATATCCCCCTTATCATAGATAACCCCACAGCTGACGAACGTGTCAAAACAATGATTGAGGCACATAATGAAGCTAATGCCTCCCATGACCTGGCACGTATGAGAATGCAAAACTGGAATACCTGTGCCTACAAACCCTTCAGGAAAGGAGACCACATATGGCTAGAAGCTACTAATCTAAAATGACAGGTGGTGAACCCCAAGTTCACACAGAAATGTGAAGGACCTTTCATGGTCACTGAAGTCATCTCTCCTGTCGCATTTAAATTGTAACTGCCCAGAACTTGAAAGATCCACCCTGTCTTCCACACCTCACTTTTGTCTCCATATAGAACTAACAGAACAACCCCCGTTCCTCCCATTCCTGATCTGATAGATGGAGAAGAGGAATACGAAATAGAGCAGATCAGGAAACACCACAGAAAGCCATCCACCTGCTTGTTCCTGATCCGCTGGAAAGGATATGGCCCAGAGAACAACTTATAGATCCCGGAAAAGGATCTGTCTCACGCCCAACAGCTTCTCACTAATTATAAAAACAAACACAATCTTTAGGAAAGAGGCAAGAATGCCCACTTTCCACCCACCATGTTCTATACCCTTGCCATACGTTTCGTGTCCATGTCTCTTGCCCCCAACTACGAAACCAACAATGTCTCAACCCAGAACCCGTCGCCATAACCAGAGATTTCCCAACATAGAGATGATCCTGATACATCAACACTATACACTTCTATTTCACTGTCTTCTTTGTCTGCAACCCTCCTATCATCACAACAGGAGGCAGTGGACGCTTCTCTTAATCCTACTTTTAATTCTACTCTGCAAAGTGGAACCCTATCCATAAACTTACCCCTCTATGCCCACAAGATGCATGCAGGTCAGCACAATGTCAACTATGCCCTCTGAATCCGCACCTTTACGCAAGACGCCCGCCTTACCATCCCCATCAAGGCCCACTTAGACATGGGGTCGCCACTGCAATTCCTCTACATGGCATTCCTCACTCTTCAACAACTGCACATGGGCTCTTCCCAAACCCACAGTAATGCCAATGCCATGTGTGCATTCCTTATCTTCATCATGAGCTCCGTCGCCGTCTCCCTCGAAAATTCCCTCCTCGAGATGGCATACCAAATGGAATTCAGTGAATTCCTCAACAACCTAGATGAGTACTTGCATAACCTGGCCCATGCAGGGACGGAAACCATCTCTGCATCCCACACCCCCACTCTTACTAATGATGCATTAACCTTTGATGAGTTAATGATCATAGAACGGCTCGAAACCTACTAGATGGGCACCCAAGGTCAGGTAGTCCTCCCACCATCTCACTCCCACTATAATGAGGCATGTTTCCAATGCCATTGTCTTAGGCATGTCTGCATCAATTGCCCCATGTACCAATGCCCATTCTGTATGCTATGGTGACCTGGCCACACATAAGAAAGGTGCATGCTCCACCGTTCTACCATTTTACTGGTAGACCACACTACTACTCACTCCCCTGCCCCCTTCATGTCCACCTCATCCCATGACTCCTCCAACCCCACATCCATCACCTACTCCCCAGTCTGCCATACTCACCACAACCGTGGACATACATGCAGCACCCCCTGTTCTCCACTGTTGAGGGTATCTCCCCCTCAATTCATAAATACCCCCACTGTAGCCGGCAGCATCTCTGACTACGGTGATGACATCTATGATGACATTGCCTACAGCAACATGACTGGCTCCCTAGTCAATGAATCCGCATCCTACAGTTGGGCATAGAAGACTTGTGTGGCCACTTGCAATCTAGAAGGGGGGTAATGTTACAATTTTTCTCCACTTCACTCTATGCACTATGTTCTACTCTAGACTATGCAGCACCTACGTACTATCTTCATCTCTCACATCTTGAATGCTGACTTATTTGTTTCAACCCCTTTATGCCATAGGCTGTGCTTCTATTTCTGCTCTTTGTCTCCATGCACAGCATGGTTTCCTTATTCATCAGCATTCCTATTTCATTGCCTTGTCATAACCTTGTCATAGCCTTGTCACAGCTCCTTATATGCCATTGGCTACTGTCACCATGGTAGCTCTACTTATGCTAGTGGATACCGCTACATCAGTATAGTCTCACACCTGCCCTTAACCAGGGTACAGGGTACCATACGAGTACTTATACACAATCCCATAGTATGATACCTTAGCTTTCGTCTCCCTTGTACTTCATTAGTACTAGGCCTCCTTGGCAATTCAGTTGCTACTCCTTCATCACTGTGTGCCTCTGTCCTTGCAACTAGGCAACCCTCTGTATGCCTTTCTCAAGGCTAAACCTCTGTCTGCCTTTCTCAAGGCTTTCCCTTTGTTGGAGCGCTATATAATATGCCCTCCTAACCCTCATATTAAATCATTGATCTCAGCTTTGTCAATCAAGGGCTACATGCTGTCCTATCCAGTCAACACATAACAATTAGATAGCCTCATGCATCAAGAATGGAAGAGCAGATATGAAGCTGCAGGGTTTAATATAAAAGAGAAGATCAATCACAAGATGTGAAAGATCAGGAAGAGTGATCATGGCAGAGATCATCAAGATCCTGCAGGGTCATGATCGAGATGAGAATCTCAATAAGAGATTGTACCAATCGGAGGGAAAGGGTGAAGATAAGGAAGGCATGGTAACCTTGAGAATGTGGGAGAGAATCTAGATGATTGGTGTGAGTTTGTGATAGTTGTGAAGATGTGAAAAGGGTGAAGATGTGATACACATAATGAGTGAAGGCGTGAAGTGTGAAGGGATGGAGTAGTCACGTGATCAGGGAAAGGAGAAGTCATGTGACCTGCAGGTCATGTGATCATGCCCAATGCTAACACAGAGTACACTGGGAGAGTCATGCATGCACTTGCTAACACAAAGTACAAGTGATGTGTATGATGTCATAACAGATTAGAGGTATAACAGAGGAGGTTCTGAAGTTGACTTGAGATACAAAATATAACAGTATCCCTCTCTTAGGCCTGAATCCTTGAAGGCCACTGAGGACCATGTAACTTCATTGATTGTAGAGTCTGAAAAACTAACTGGCAAGGTGGAGTGTTATTTGTGTAGTATAAAGTTCAAGTGATCTATGGACAACTTCTTAGAATCCAACCATTATGTTTGACTTTGCTAACATCAAAACATGGAATAACAAGCAACTGGTGGAGTGCATTGATGACAACAATGCTTTATGGGAGGTGAAGGTGGTGGAGTGGAGGTGATGAGTAAAGATGAAAAAGAGAAGGAGGAGTGGAGGTGAGCAGAGGAGGCTGCCAAAAAACAAGCCAAGGAGGAAGCATGGCATTGAGCAAAAATGAAGGCAGTAGCCAAGAGAAGGGTGAGTCCACACATTGCAAATGGGCAGCAGAGCTGACAGAGTACAGGCAGAGCAGGTGGCAGCAAAGCAGAGCCCCAGCAAGAGCAAGAGTCAAGCAGAGCTGGCTCTGATGTGCCAGAGATGTAAAAACTGGAGGCTAGACTACACCCTCAGTTCAGGGAAGGCAACATTGTATAAGGAGTGCTAACATGTCAAAGCATGGTGCAAAAGGCCTGGGGAGAAGAAGACAGAGGTGAGAAGGAAAAGGAAGGCACAAGACAAGAAGGAGATGGGTGGACTACAGAAGAAGGTCCAGTTGAAAAAGATGGGGGGTAAGTTAGAAATGAGAAAGTGGGTGGAGTTGATCATAAGGGTGATCAACAATCACCAGGATGTAGTGCAAAGCCTGCTGAACCTGCTGATTCTAGCAGTAGGCCAGCTAATGGACCTCAAAATCATGGAGATCTATCCAAATAATGAGAACAAGAAGGGATCAGAAAAGTTAGAGTTGGATGAGGATGGGGATGCATTGGATGTGTTAGAGAACATATCTGGAGGCATACATGATGTAGAGATCTTGTAGTAGTTGTCCAATTGAGTGTTCTTGTTCATCAGACATAATGAGGTTTAGGCTTCTTCAGGTACCAGAGATGGAAGTCTGCAACTAGCTCCAATGTGTGATCTAACTCCATTATGAGTAGCCACAAAGTTTCTTTGTCAGTGCCTTCATACCCAGATCAGCAGATCAGATACAGAAGTTTGCAATTCTTCCTCCAATGGTCTATCTTCAAGTCTAAAATCTTGAAGATCTCATGCTTTGGTTCACCATTGACTTTAACAAAAGGTGGAGGTGGTTGTGTGCAGTTAGGGATGGTGTTCAGAGTTGCAGGTTCTAATTGGGAGACATGAAAGACTGAATGTACAGACTTCATGTTCTCTGGGAAATGGAGCATAAAGAAGAGTGTAGCTGCCTGTGCAGTGATATCAAATAGTTCAAGGTTTTTTTTGAAGAGTTTTTTAGAGGGACACATAGTACTGAAGTACTTTGCTTTGATGAAAACCTGATCACCAACTCTGAAGTCTGATGTTGGAGTTCACTTAGCATCTGCAGGACCTTGATAATGTTGCTGAGTTAGGCTGATCTCTTCATGGAGGAATTGATGGAGGAAGTTAAGATTGATGGAGTACTCTTGGGTTTGAGTGGAGATAAGGTCTTGCTCAGAGTAGATGGCAATGTTGGGGTGGTAGCTCTTATTAGCAAAAAACAGAGACATGTCAGTGGTGGCATTTGAAGCATTGTTATACATAAACTCTGTAAGGGGCAGGAGTTCAGACCAGTTGTCTTGCTGATAATTATAGTAGATGTGGAGGTACTGCTTCAGGATCTGATTCATTTGTTCTGTTTGGCTGTTGCCCTCCAGATGGTAGCTGGAGGTGAAGTGAAGGTGAATGTCAAGAGCCTTGCCAAGTGAGTGGAAGAAGTGAGAGACAAACTCCAAGCCTCAATCAGAGGTAATGTAAGAGGGAACTCTGTGGTTTGAAAAGATATGAAGTAGAAAAAGTTTAGCTAACTCCAAAGACATTATCTTATTGTTGGTGTATATGAAAATGCATTGCTTGAACAGTTTGTCCATGATGATAAGGATGGTGGAGTGACCAGAGGACAAAGGGAGTTACTTTATGAAGTTTATGGAGATTGAGTTCCATGGCTTCTCAGGGATTGAAAGTTGTTTGAGTAGCCTGTAAAGCTTGTGTCTTGGTACCTTGGCTTGAGTGCAGGCTGTACAGAACACAACATACTCTTTTATAAAGATTTGGATGCCCAGTCAGGTGTATTCACAGTGAATTAGCTCTAAAGTTTTGTTTTGTCCAAAGTAACCAGAGAACAGATGGTTATGTTTATATCAGAGGACATGAAGGTGGAGATCATTGGCATTAGAGATGTAGATATGATTGTCTAGGTGTAAGAAGCCTTTAGAATTGATTGACCAATAGGAGTTAGAAGATTCAGAGATGAACATATGGGTGGCAGAGGTAGGATTGGAGGAGAGAGCAGAAAGGATGTCATTGTGTAGGGACTCAATGTCAAATAGCATACTGGCCCAGAGGACTGGAGCTGTTAGACATGATGCTTTGAGGGACAATACAAGTTGCTCTTGGGTAAAGATGGAACAGAAATTGGGCTTTGCACCTAACTTACTGGGATGAAAACAGATGACCATGTTGAACTGGGAAAGAAACTCCAATCACTGGGCTTGGTGCTAAGTGAGGAGTTTAGAAGTGGTAAAGTACTCTAAGTTCTTATGGTCCATTACTACATTGATCAGAGTTCTGAAGCCCTTAAGGTAGTGCCACCAAGTCTGGAAGGACTTGAAAATGGTGAGCAATTCCTTATTATGAGTGTCATAGTTTAGCTCTGGAGCAGAGAGGGTGTAGGAGAAATATGCTACTGAATAGACTTTATTGTCTGAGCAGTGAAGAAAGAGAATGCCTGTGATGACATAATCAGAAATGTCTGTCTTGATGATTAGTAGAGTGTCTATTGCAAACCCTACTTGAAAGCAACAGCCTATCAGCCATAATACTTCCCATAACTCATTAAGCAACCTGGCATCTTCTATACAGGGCTTTAACCATTATACTTATAACACTTGGGAATAAAGAGTGCTGGACAGCAAGAGGGAATTGAATAAAGGAAGAGGGTGATCTACTACTCCTTAGGGAACTGTTGCATCCCTAGTATAACATAGGACTATTGCACCTGGTTCACATCCTCCTAATATAGCATTCTATGAGTACTGCATAATCATTGTTGACCCTTGGGGCAAGGAGTCCAGGTCTTGGGTAATCATATGACTATTAACCAGGTTGTCAATCTTGAAAGCTGTTCCAGGGTGCCACTCTACATGGGTGCTATCCTAGCTATACCATATGTCTTTTTCCAGGTAGTACACAAGGAGGAATATCTATAAATACTATTTTTGTTAATATAATAAGGGATACCAGCAGTATATGCCTTTGTAACCCACAGATATAACATCTTCAGAATGGTTGTATTACGAATTGTGTACGATACTTAGTACAATGACTGCATGCATGCATTGCACAAGTACTCAATCATGACCTCTTCCTGATCATGTGACCTCCCTCATTCCCTTCACATCTTCACACCTTCACCCTGTCATGTCTTCACATCATCATCTTCTCTCCCTTCACTCATCACGACATTGCTGATCAATCTTCCATTCCAATCTCGATCCCTTTTCCTTCATCTCCGCCCTTACCCTTCGATCAGTATGATCACTCATCGAGATTGCATCTTGATCACGAACCCTGCAAGATCCTAGATGGATCTCTACCATGATTTCCCTTTTGATCAGTCACACCTTGTGATTGATCATCTCCTCTACCCTAATCCCTGCATCTTCATATCCACTTCTTTCATTCCTTCATATGAGATGCCTAACCTTTTCCTCATGGACATTACCCTTTACCCTAGTAGCCTATAGCATTAATCCCTTATATCCTAGACCCCTAGTCACAGCTTGGTTTGTGCACCATCTTGTACTGTATATATAGTGGGGTTGTGAGTACAGGCTGTTCCCTGTTGCGGAACCTAAGAGTTACGCTACTTTGCCAAACAACCCAACCAACCTGGTGGACGACCAGAGATCTCGGTATGGGGCTAAACCATGAATGTCGGAATAAGGGATGATGACTAGAACAGTTTAAGGGTCTGCGGATAAAGGGAAGGACTGCGTGTTGGGGGATCTTCTGTATCTAGAGCTCTAGGACTACTCTTGCAAGTCCTTGATAGTAACCGTACTCTTGCAATGGTACTCTGTCTTCCTCCTAATACCTAACCCCTAATGGGAAAGGCATAATCGTGTTTGAGCCTTGGGGCGAGGGTTCTGGCTCTTGGGTAATCGCGTAGCTATTAACCAGGTTGCTATCCTTGAGAACGAAGATGGTGTCACCATAAATCCATGGTCTGTTCTGTAATCCAACAGATGTTCCAACGAGAGACACAATGCTACTCATGGCTTAAATATCTGTAAAGTCCTGTTCTAATATGATAAGATCTACACAGCAACGAGGGCCTCTCGAGATTGCAGGTATAACATCAGTATCTGATATGATGGGAGATACGTCACATGATTCTTATATCTTTAATGGTTTGGTTCTTGGTACAATGAATGGGTTCTGTACTTGCATAGGTTCTGTGGCTTGAACTAGCCGAGGTACGAGTTGGCTCTCTGGCCTGATGTTGGTGGTTCGGTATTGAGAGGTACTGACGATGGGACGATAGAGGGGAGGAGTGGAGGTTAGCTTTATCTCCAGACAGCTCACTCCTGAGGCTCAGTTAAGAGGGCCAGGCAAATACCATCCCTTACTTGATCTGTTGTCACTAGGCCACCTTGATAGGCAGGGTAGGACACGAGGAAACAAGTGGATTAGGCTGGGGAAACAGCCCTACTCATAACCTCACTACTTATAGGTTACAGAAAGGTGCACAGACCAAGCTGTGACTAGGGGTCTAGGGTATAAGGGATTATTGCTATAGGATGATAGGGTAAAGGGTATAGTCCATGAGTAAAAGGTTAGGCACTTCATCTATCAGAATGGAACGAAGCGGAGATGAAGTGCAGGGTCTAATCTAAGATGGACAATCAATTACAAGATGTGAAAGATCAAAGGAATGATCGTGGCAGAGATCCCATCAAGGGTCCTGCAGGGTCATGAGAATGATCATACCGATCGGAGGGAATGATGGAGATGAAGAAGGTGATGTGATCGAGATAAGAGATTGATTGGTGAAGTCGTGACGTGTGAAGGGAGAGAGTGTGATGATGTGATAACGTGACAGGGTGAAGAGGTGAAGATGTGAAGGGATGGATGAGGTCATGTGATCAGGGAGTTGTTATGAGAAGTACTCATGCAATGCATGCATGCAGTCATAGTACTAAGTATTATACACAATTCGTAACATTCCCCCAGCCTAATCCACTTGTTTCCTCGCGTCCTACCCTGCCTACCAAGGTGGCCTAGTGACAACAGTACAAGTAAGGAATGGTATTCACCTGGCCCTCTTAACTGAGCCTCAGGAGTGAGCCGTCTGGAAATAAAGCTAACCTCCACTCCTCCCCTTATTGATCCATTGTATCATTGATCCTGACAGTACCGAACCGCCAACGTAATGGCCAGTCAGCAAGCTCATTCAAGCACTAGTCCAGAACCCAGTACCTAGAAGAACAGAAGACATTCATTGTATCAAGAACCGAACCAGAAACTATGAAAGATCACGTGATGTAGTCTTCATTGTATCGACTACTGATGTTATACCTGCGACCTCAAGAGGCTATCATTGCCATGCAGGTCTTATCATATTATAGGAATGTTTACAGATATTTAAGCC